>OZ008353.1:1374727-1412551 GCA_963931975.1 Cataclysta lemnata
CACGGACTAACCTCCGAATACAGGAGGCCACATCTACGCCTATCTATCTATCTACATCGACAAAGACGCAAAGACTCGATCGAACGAAATAAACTTCCAGAGTAACGCCTCTGAAACGTTACTCAAGCTTTGAGTCCTGCTTAACATTTAAGTATTGTCAAAATTGACGTTTTCCCATACGAATTCTGACAGGTATTGTCCACTTAACTTGATAAGCAGTGCTCAACATTTAACTTGCGTTTCTGTATTCGGGGGTAAGCCCCCGATTCCACCAAAACGGAGATGTTCGAAGCGGAGATCGAGAAGGGATGGGATAGATGTTTTTCAACAGGGTTGACAACAAAAGTTGGATACATCTTCTAAAGCTGAGCGGAGATGCTTACTGACTAGATTGTAGCGGAGACGTGTGCGATGCTTATTAAGCTTGCCGATTAGTCGCAGAAGTATTTTGGAGTACCATACCATACGTGGGAATTTTTCACTCTTTTTATTGAGTTTGAGTTTTTTTGTGAAGTGTGCTGAGTTTTTTTTTTTGCGCCAGCTTGCGAGGCACAGCTCACATCTCCGCTAGCTCGATCGCGCCATAACAATATGATACATCTCCGCTCAGTGGTATCCACTGAAGCTGAGTGAAGACGAGATTTGTGAATAACGAATTTCTATTGGTTGTTTAAAACACATCCTTCTCTCCTCTTGTCTCGTCTCCGCTTTGGTGCAGTACGGGCCTAACTTATTTAAAATGAAGACGAGATTTGTGAATAACGAATTTCTATTGGTTGTTTAAAACACATCCTTCTCTCCTCTCGTCTCGTCTCCGCTTTGGTGCAGTACGGGCCTAACTTATTTAACGCACAGCCCACACTACTAGGATTAGAAACTTAAAATTTTACACCATGCTTCGTTATTTTTGGAAATTACGAAAGGTACCCCTAAGGGTGATATAGGGGTTGAAATTGTGAACTAATTTATGTGAATTAATTTATTTTTGTATTTAAGTAATTACTATGGAATTATCAAAAGTCGCAGAACAAACATTTTTGTTTTTGAATGTGCTCTATCTAATCCTGCGAGCTTGCGGGTAGTTTACAATAATTTCCAGTCTTTTTCGAGATGTATGATAATGATATTTCTCTTTTTAAACGCTTTATTCGATATGTTCTGTTGCAGAAAAACAAAGATTTCTACTCAGAGCCTGATAGCAGCGGTTCGAACTCTTCCTCGTCTTCATCTAGCTCCAGCAGCTCAGAAGATTCTTCTGATGAGTAAGTCGTTATTGTGTAACTTTAATATTTTCCTTCTTCTTCCTTAGCACAAATTATAATCTCTTAAATTTCAAGAAAATATAGGGAGTGGTGACATTTGTATTCTGTTCTTCCGTCACCACATCTTAGTAAAAATGTATTAAATTACCTTCTTTTATTTCTTTTAAAGCGAAGAAAGCAGCGTGGAAGAGAAAGAGAAGACGAAGCAGAACAATAATTGCAGGTGAGTGATCTCTTTAAGTTTTAGATAGATACATATAATCGTTGTGTTCTTCTCCGGAAGGGTAGGCAGAGGGGAATTAACATCCACGTTTTCCCATTTACTACTCTGCCGTCACCACACTAGCCGTGTGGTGACGGCAGAGTAGAATACAATTGTCACCACCCCAAATCTCTCCCGTGGGTGTCGTACAAGGCGACTAAGGATAAATCAGCGATGAGGAATGGGCAGCAGCGTTCCTCTTATACCACCTAGCAAAAGCAATGTACTGCGACTTTTGTGCCCGATAAATGGCAATAGGCTCGCCACCTATTACATGGGACCTAACATAATTGGCGAAACGTGGGTGCTAGTTCACCTCTGCCTACCCCTTCTGGGATATAGGCGTGATTTATGTATGTATGTATGTATGTTTTCCCATTTATATATCAGGTCCCATGCAATAGGAGGCTAAGCTAACTATTATGAATGAATGAATGAAAGTTTTTTTGGCACAAAAATAAATATAAAATTAATAATAATAAACACAAAATGACACATATTACATAACTATAACATAAAATAAACTGTTTCTCTCTCCTTGACCAGGTCATCCAACTCCGCGAACTCTGGCACATCTGACAGCGAGTCCGACAGTGACTCTTCGTCGGCCTTCGAAGACAGCTCCGAGGGCAGTGGACGAGACAGCAGCGGAGATACCAATAAAAATATTAAGACTAACAACAAAGCTCCTGACAAAAAGGTAACGAAGCATCACATCATCATCAACTATTTTTTTTACATATAAAATTTTTAGTCTTTATTTATACAGTATTTATATGACTATGTTAGGTGCCGGCTTGATACCCCATGTACCAAACACCTTGTATAAGATTTTATACTCTCTTACAGATTCCGAGTTCTGAAGAGAAGCGGCCGCAGAAGGCAGAGAAGTCCAATCTCGAACTGCTCCTCGAGTTGGACGAAGTGGCAAGTACGTTGCCCACTATGACGCCCAGCTGTGGGGGGCTGCTGTCGCCGCCTGGCCCAGCATTCCCGGGAGACGGTGAGTTCGATAATTTATAATACGATAGGTTTTTTGGCAATGGTTACATTGTCATATTATCGACATGCTTTTGTTAGTAAGTTATGTGAAATTAGACCGAAATGAAAGACACACGTATAGTTATATATATTTTTTTTTCACAAAAAAAAATCATGATCCAAATTCGGGTCATTGTAAACAGACGTAAGCGTCAAATGACGTCATAATTATGGCTGAATTGCGAAATGACTCTTCTGCGTCGTTCTGGATGAAGGGATATCTTTAAAGATACTAATCTTCTAGATACTATCTTTATAAGATACTATTGTAAGTATTATTTTTGCTCAGTATGTATTTACCGAAAAAAACGGAGATGATTTGAGCACGGCATCAATTATCTAAGTAATTTATTAATTACATCTTCATGAATAATTTTTAAATATTGTAGTTTAATTAGCGGGAAATAAAAAGAAATGCTTTATTATTTTTATGTCACACCTGACCATAAAGTGGACTTTTCCGCCTGATACACGTACGGAAAAACCCATTTCTAGGTCAGGGGGGTCACACACATAAAACTATGATCTTACCTCGGGCGATGTTAAGTGGACTGTATTTTACTTAGGTTCTGGTGGTCGTTAAGAGCTTAAAGGTGGTTTAAATTAATAAAACTTGTATTTTTGCAAGACGACGTGTATTTTTCCAACAGCAGCTTAAGCGGCAGAGAGCGGCAACAATTGCCATTACAAAAAAAAATATTAATTTAACAAAATGTTGACACTTTAAAATATTTAATGTTGTTTGTAACCAACACTTGGTATGCAAGGTGTAACAGAAAGGTGCAGCAATATTTAAAGGCGTTGTTCAGGCCATCAAACTGAACAACTTTAACTATGATACCAACAACAAAATTTCAATTTTGGTCCCGTAGTGAAAGTTGTTCAGTTCGATGGCCCGAATAACCCCTTTAACTATGACTGCACCTTTCTGTATAGTGCTCATAGTGCCCGTGGGCCCCGTGGAGGTGGTCACGAGGCCCTGCGAGGCGGCTGGCGGGGGGTCATTTATGATTATTATTGGTCACCGTAGACGACAGCATAGTGCCCGTGGGCCCCGTAGAGGGGGTCACGAGGCCCCGCGAGGTGTTGGGCCGCGCCGCCTGGCGGGGGGTCTCGCTGGCCCAGCGCTGGGCGCGGAGCCCCCACCTCTACTCGCCGGCCATGTGCTCGCTGGAGCTCACCTTCGCCAACCACACCGCGGATGACGTCACCAACGTACGGATCAGCAGGAAGGTATGAAAGGCTGTAAGGATACATACATGAAGGCAGAAATGAATTAACACCCACTTTTCGCCAATTATATTGGGTCCTATGTAATAGGTGGCGAGCCTATTGTCATATATCGGGCACATAAATCGCAGTGCATTTATATTGCTAGGCGGAATGAGAGAAATGCTGCTTTGTACGAGTACTTAGTCGCCTTGTACGACACCGACGGGACAGATGGGGGTGGTTACAATTGTATTCTGCTCTGCCGTCACCACACGGCACGCTTCGATTTTAATTTTAAAAAAATGTATAAAGATTTTGCAGTGGACCGGCTTCACTGCAATCCGGCCCAGATTGCAGTGGACGCGGGTTCGATTCCCGCATCAAGATCATAATTTTTCGAACTTTTCTAACCACCAAAATCTTTGTATGAAAGGCTGGTTTTAGTGTCCCGCCGACGAACCAACCGTCAGTGCGCTGATCATCATTCATTACTGTTTTTATATGGCGGTGAATTAATAGAGCCCACTGAATGGCCGGCAATGGAACCTGATCAGCGCGCTGACGGTCGGTTCGTCGGTGTGACACTGAAACTAGCCTAAGTATATCTCCCCCGGGAGATGCCGTCCCCCCATGGGGAACGCCTGCTGTAGAGGTAACCTCAAACGGAGTGCTCGACTGCAAGGCTTGAGCACAAGGTCTTCGCCTTCCCCAGAAAAAAAACCCGTAGATGCTCTAAAGACCTCTCAGCCAACAACGTAAGTCCTTAAGAAAACATAATAATATAGAAATATTGTTTATTCAGATCAGGTTATTATTATAACTATTACTAACACTCGTGAATCGTCAAGGAAATACGTTCAAAATTTGACGTTTTCGTATTCAAATTTGTTTATTGTAATACCTCGAGGGCTCATGGCTCTTGGAGAGACTTATGTATTCACCGATAGACCCTGGTGGGGACGCGGGCCATCCACGACTTCGCGCCCATCCCCGTCCTGCCCGCGAAGGGGGCCGCCACCGTCCTCCTCGGGGTGGACTTCGCGGACACCATACAGCCCATAGAGTTCACTGTCGCTTGCTCCGTAGGTCAGTAGCTAATCTCTGGCCATTGTAACGAGATATAAAATGTAAACAGCTTTGATATGTCTCTCTATCGACGAAGTGCATTTAAAAGTAAGAAAGATGTATTTTAAAATACATCATCCATTTTAGAAAATCAAAATGGTTAGCTACTAAAAATAAAAATTTGTATTAGGTACCTATTTCTATATTACATATTTTTATTTTTGTATTTTATATTAAAAGACTTATCAGCATTGTTTACGTTCTTTATCACGTCTCAGTGGCCTTACTTTACTAACCTTTCATTATTTTAGAATGGTTTGAAAAAGACAAAATGACAAGAATTGAGAAAGGGATGCTCGCATGGTTTGGTCACGTACGAAAGGATAATTGAAAAGAGAGTCAGAAAAAGGATTTCTATGTCGGAATCGAATGAAGAAAATGGAAGCAGGAGACTCGGCGGATCTTTCATAATCAAATTGAAAGTATTTTAAAAAAGTACCAGGCATCATCACCAGAGGTTATATTTATTATCTCGAATTCCTGCGTACTTCGGAAGGCGCGTTAACGTCCCGGATGCATCTGCAGTCGTTAATACCCACCAACCCGCACTAGGCCAGCGTGGTGGGTATGCCCAATCTCCCTATATTCTTCCGTCCATAGGGAAGGCCCGTGCCCCAGCAGTGGCGACATTAAAGGGCTGGTGATGATGATGAATTGACATAGAGTGGCTGAAAGAAGATTGAGAATGAATAATAATAAATATTTTTACACTCGCACCTATCATCTAGCCCAAAGTAAGTAGCCTAAGCACTTGTGTTATGGATACTAGATGACGGACATATTTTCAATATAATTATGTATATAAATGTTGAAAATATACTACATAAACATATACACAACCATGACTCGGAAACAAACATTTGTGGTCATAACAAAGTTTGCCCCTACCAGGATTGGAAACCGGGACCTCTTGGCCAATACCCAGCAATCTAAGCATTCGACCAAGGCGGCCGTCGATGTGACCGTATGGCTGTTAATGTGTATACATTCTGGCTTACAACGTGAAGTGTAAAGGTTAGAAGAATTTCGGCAAGTTAATTAGTGACTTGGGTGGCCGAGCGGTCAGGCACCTGCCCGGATAGCAGCGGACGCGGGTTCGATTCCCGCCTCAAGATCATAATTTTTCGAAATTCTTTTTCTAACCACCAAAATCTTTGTACTAATTTTTCTAACATTTATATAATGTTAAAATTAAAATCGAATGGTGTATACATTCTGTGGCGCAGACACAGTCCGTCTGCGGGTGATGACGCCGATGATGTTCTCAGGCGAGGCGTCGGTGTCGATCACGCCGCCCGTGGGCGAGTTGGTCCGCGCCGTGAGCCTGTCTCCGGCGCGCTTCGACCTCGAGCAGAAGCGGCTCAGGGGCATGACCGAGGTAGACGCCTCCCACTCCTGAGATCCTACATACATACAGAAATACATAAATCACGCCTATATCCCCGAAGGGGTAGGCAGAGGTGAACTAGCACCCACGTTTCGCCAGTTATGTTGGGTCCCATGTAAAATAGGTGGCGAGCCTATTGCCATTTATCAGGCACGAAAGTCGCAGTAGGTACATAGTTAGATGGTATAATAGGAACCATGCCAACCTGCCCATTCCTCATCACTGTTTTATCCTTAGTCACCTTGTACGACACCCACGGGAGAGATTTGGGGTGGTGACAATTGTATTCTACTCTGCCGTCACCACACTCCTAAGGTCCTGGGATATTCTATTTATTTACTAGCTGACCCGGCATACGTTATGCCATATAAATTATCCCGTAGCCATGGTTACGATTCGGTTGCCATGGTTACGTCAAATGTTTGACAGGAAAGCAGTTTGTATGGGAAAATGAAATTGTTGTTTTTTACTATTTTCCTCCCAATTTTTCCTTAATAATTGCGAGAGAAAGATTAATGGAGTTAGTGATTAGGATAGCATTATTCCAATCAATACTTATCCAATATACGTACGTATTGGTATCGACGCTAATTTTATTTATTTATATGGCGATAATACTAGAAAATAATATTTTTTATTATTTTTTTCTAACATTTTTATCGTAATATTTAGTTGTACAGTCAACAGCGCGTTAGACTCCACAAAACTGTGAAAAATTTCCAATCGGTTGTCGACCCTAACGTGTTAGACATAAAGCACAAAGTTGATCGAGGAAACTTGTGCCCAAGTACGACTTAATTCTGTCCACAGTGCGTGTGCACAGTGACCAAAAGCGAGAAGCTGCAAGATGAGCAGGCGATATGCACGAGGGTGTTTGAGGCCGCCAACGTCTCAGCGGTCACCTCCACGGGAGAGTTGCTCAGGTAATTCATCTGTAATACACACAGAAACAAACCTTGCTGCTGTAACAAGACCCTCATTATAACATACATACATACACATATCACGCCTATATCCCGAAGGGGTAGGCAGAGGTGAACTTCTCGCCAATTAAATTAGGTCTCATGTAACAGGTGTCGGGCGTATTGCCATCCATCGGGCACATTTAATCGCAGTATATTGCTAAGTAGTATAAGAGGAATACTGCTACCTATTATCCATAGCTGTCTTTACCCTTAGTCGCCTTGTACGACACCCACGGGAGAGATGGGGGCTCTGCCGTCAGCACACGGCATTATTTTTAAAATTGATTAATATTGAACTGATTTGGTCGAATGGTCAGATCGCTGGCTCTAGTACCTAATTAACGATCATAACTTGAATTGGTCCCAATCGTAAATTGAGCGATTGGGACCAATTGCCAAGATAGCCAGCCTCTCTGTGTTTGAGGGTTCCAGGCGAAGCTCGATTCCATCTTTGGCCTTCCCTGTCTAACTTTAAAAAATATTTCAGATTTGCCGGTTGGCTGCTGTCGTCCCGCGATTTGGTGTTGCTATCTGCGAGATCGGACGGCCCGCTGTGTCACGTGACCGCCAACTGTCCCAATATGGCGATCGCGTCGCTGCTCGCCAACGCGGTTGCGCAGGCGCTCACCTAGCTTCTGGATCGGAAAAATGCTTCATAACCTGCTGTACTTAAGGTCTATTATTGAGAGGTTTCTTCTGTCTGCGATTCTCCTATTCGTCATGTTACACTTTAAATGTAATTGACGCAAAGAAGCGAATCATATCATTATGCATGTTCGTGCGAATGAAAATAAATAAAAGAAAACAGATTTATCTGGTAAATGGCTATTGAGAGTTTGTAACGGACCTATATTTATCTATCATCATCATAATACTTGAACGGTGCCACGTTTAAAAACCAAAATAGTAGAATTCTGTTTGAAATAAAATATCTGACCATTACATGAATTACATCCAATCTTGTAATGTAATTGGCATTTATATTGTTTTACTTTGATTATATTATAATATTGATTATATCATCATATATGTAAATAGGTTATGAATGTTTATAACTATTTCTGGACCTATATTGAATGTATTACGAACATTGATCACTCAAGACTGTCCTAAAACTAATTCCCAATTAAGGCTATATTATATCTCATGAATTGAATTCTGTATTTACGCTGTAATATTAAGAATATTTAATAAATATTACCAAGTTATTCCTATTTTTTCTTTGTCCTGGAGGATTAAGATTATATGGCACAAACTGATCACATTACATACATACATAAATCACGCCTATACCTCCGAAGGGGGGTAGGCAGAGGTGAACTAGCACCCACGTTTCGCCAATTATGTTAGGTCCTATGTAATAGGTGGCGAACCTATTGCCATTTATCGAGCACAAAAGTCGCAGTACATTGCTAGGTGGTTTAACTGATCACAATGACGTATCTTATTTGTAAAAATAATATAATGAAAATATAGTAAATGATTAAAGGTATGTTCAGGATTGTAATAGTTATAACTGGTATATAGGGCCTGATACATCACTAAGTAGAGTGTGCAATGAATTCCCGAGACCTGGCAAATGTTTGTCTTGCTGTTGCACTTAGAACTTGTACACAAAACTGCGTATTGGCACGATGCGATACGATTTGGTGCGGCAAGGCGGCGAACCAAGAAGATGCGTCGTGGGAGCTGGTAGATTTTTACGATACGACGTCGCATCGGCGTTTTGTGTACAAGCTCTTAATAGTCAAAAACTTCCACCAAATAACCACACAATTACAATACTATTGAATTACTTGCCAAAATTAATGTTAAAGTGAAACAAAAACATCAGCTCAAAAGATTTATTTCATACTTTACACTCCTTATTTACTTGTTGGTGATGGTTTGACAAGTTTCTACTCCTGCCATGTTAAGTTATTCACACTCGCGGATTCATCATTATTAAAAAAATATACTCACTATCATAAGTAACACATGGTTTTAAAATATAAAAAAACTTGTCTTTTCAATGAATCTTGAATAGATAAGCACCGAAATAGTCATTGGAGATTCTAAAAAATAATACTTACAGTCTTATTATTACTGTATAAAATGAGTTTTAGCTTTTGAATGTTATATTGTCTTTTTAGTACAATTTTTTTATATTGTGAGATGGAATCTTAGCTATCAGCCATATGGGTTCATTACATATACAGGATTATTTTTAAAACACGAAAAACCGCGCAGGAGTACATAGCTAACATCATAAACAACGATTGTTTAATGAGTTTGAATATAACGCAATACATTGCGCAAAATTAATTTTTAAAGTGTTTATTGTACTGTCATAACATTAATACGTCTTAGGTTTTCATTGATAAACGCAAGGACGAAGCTACGCTAGGCCAGCGCGCTCGTTAATGCCGATGCAAGTAGGTGTACGTAGAGTTATTGACATTTAGAGCGGTAAATTAAATTAGTATTTATTTTTGTATGGAATTAAAATCTTACGAATCAACAAAAGTCGTAGAACAAACATTGTTGCTTATGATGTTAGCTGTCTACTCTTGCGAGGTTTTTCGTGTTTCAAAAATAACCCTGTATACAAAATCACGGCAGTAAAATTTTCTGAATTGACTTTATGCTTTACTAAAAAAAATTAAATTTGACAGTTTTGCCTGGCTACCATGACCACCCAAATACGATATGATAGAGCCATTTATCGCGTTGAACTTGCAAACATCATTGAATTTTTGTCACCTCAAAGCTCATTATTATTATTCAATTCAAGCTTAAAATCCAATGATTTTTTACTGTTCAACGTGATAAATGGCCATATAATATTGTTTTGGTGGTCATGCTAGCCGGGTTGGGTAGCCTGACGTCGAATTGGAAGCAATGTTTATTTTTTTATATCCCCATAGATGGTAATGGACTTCTCTGCCTGTTGCTTGTTGACCATGTCCCCACATGGTTCATGTAAACCATGTTATGTGTGTGACAAGCTGCCCTTGTATATGTTGCAATGCATTAAATATGTAAATCTCTCTCCTTAAATATATCATAAAACACTACATCCAATATAGCCTTAGAATCCAGATATACTGAATCAAGATTTCCAATTCACAGGACCAACTTATTTTTCCTTACAGTATGACACTAAATTTCATCATAACACTGGCACAGAAATGTAACAACGAAATTCGACTTTTAACTGTCTAATCACTGCTGGGGATAATGCCACCCGGGCGCCATGCTTAAACTGTAGTTGGGTGGGTGCATGTTGAAGATGCGAGGTCTCTTGCTGCCATCGTCATGGTGCTGTTGGGGATGAGGAATGGGGGGAGGCGGTGGCAGGAGCTGCGGCTGACTTTGATGGGTCTGTGGCACTTGGTGATGATGACCATCTAATAACCTGTCCTTTTTGGACATTCTCTTCTTAGGCACTGTATTCACTGGCATAACTCTGCCCTCGTTAAATAGACCTTCGGCCAAAATCCGCCTTGCTTGAATACCTTCAGCATCTTCAATCTGCTTTCTTGGCACTGGGCCGTTTGCCACTTTTTGTTTCATTGCTTCTAGCCGTTCTTCGGTCTGTGTCATGGGTATTATGGGCAGCTCTCTTGCATTACAAATATTATGAAGAACACAACAAGACACTATGATCATAGCCACTGTTGCTGGGTCGAACTGCTTGTTGCATGTCTCCAGACATTTCCACCTACTCTTGAGCTGTTTAATTGTCTGTGTGATGGCACTGTGTGCTTGACTGTGCAGAGTCGAATAGTATTTCTCTGGTGACATAGGAGTTTTCTTTGTGATTTTCGGTATTGGTGTCATAAGGTACGGCTTTTGTGTATAATAAGGTCCACCTGAAATAATTTTTGTTTACGAATTGAATTGATATGACAAAAAAAATCCTTCTTAGTATGCAAGTAGAAAGACTATACTAGGTTATATGTGGAAAATAATGCAGCAATATCATTAATTTTGCCCTAACAAAAGTTTGTTGTCAACATAATAGAGATCTAAGGTAAATAGCACACTAAAATGGTTCTATCTGTTAATGCGTTAAAACTTGTGGCTTTGCTTGAATACAATGATGCTTCATTGACTCCACTTGCAAGTTTAACTCTTAATGGAGCCAAGCAAGCAGTTTTTTTTCATTGGTTTTAAACCTTCTTAAAAATTATAATGGAAACTATGTTTCGATTTCCCTATTAAAATGGTTAAGTAGTATTGGATATTTCTCTCCATCAACTGAATTTGGGCAACTATTTTTAATTTCGGAAAGCAGTATTAATTAGTAGGCAGTTCACATGGTTTACCTATGAGCCAGCAGTTCTCGCCAGAGTAGTTGAGGCTCTCGAGGTCTATCTTGACGGCGTGTCGGTTGAGCACCGCATCGCATGAGTACGAACCACCGGCACTAGCGTCTACGCTTATTATGTTCAGCTCACTGTCACAGATCTGGAATAATTTGAATCAATACATACAGACATACATAAATAAAATCTATTTAGGGGGATGAGTAGGCACAAGTGAATTAACAACCACGTTTTGCCAATTGTTGGGTAAAAATGACAAATCTGCCAATTACTCATCTCTGTTGTTTTCCTCAGCCGCCTTGTACGACGCCCGCAGAGTTAGGTTGGGCTAGGTGATATATTTAATTACTGAAAAACCTAAGCCAAAACCTTGAGCAGGTCTCTTTTCAATACATTCATTCATCTTTGGCACCTTTCTGGTGTGACTTAAGATATGAATCAAAAGGGGTGAATGGTTAATGGCATCTGACTGATATAAATGGAATACTGTGCCAACTCCAGATAACCTAGGAAGAGGACTGGAAGAAGAAGATATTAAATGACTCCACTAGTAAAAAAGTAAAATTATTAGGTTTACTCACAATCTGTGCTTTCTTTGAGTGGTAGGATTTGTTGAAATGTATTTTCTGGTCATCATCTGGACGTGCAATTGGTACATGTGTACAGTCTATACAGCCTACCACGTTAGGTATGCCATATTTCATGTAGAATCTATAACCGAGAAAATATTTTTATTTGCTAACAATACACCTTAATTAGGCTAAATTTACCAAAAAATGGACACCAACATTGACAATAAGTTTTTACAATAATATAGAGCTCAAAAACACTTAGCGTGCTCTGCCTACGATTGTGTAAACTAAGAAATGTTCCCTAAGGTCATTGGATAGGTGACCATAAATATATTATCTCAAGCTCCTGCGTGCGTTAAAAGGTATGCTAAATGATTATTCCCAGGAGCATGTGCAGATATTAATTTCCAATAATCCACATTGGGCCAGAGTGGTGGTCTTCCTATATTCTTTCATCATAGTAGAGGAGGCATTTATATCCAGTGGGGATATTGAAAGGGCTGGTGAAGATGAACATCTTATAATAGAGGTAAATAAATTAAGCAATAGCTGTACCTTGTTTTAATATAATCCCTTTCCTTCCTCAAATGTGGAAAGTGTATATATTTTTTGACAATCGCTGGATGATTGATAGCCTCTGTGACTTGCTGGATAGCAGATCCAACGAAATATTGAGTTATAGCTGGATCACTTTTACCACCCATTGACTTTTGAAACTTGCCTGATGCATAAAAAGATAAGGTTGCAAGCACCTGAAAGATTATTTGAAACATTATTATAATTGCCCGTGTAGTGATGGCAGAGTAGAATACAATTGTCACCACCCCAAATCTCTCCCGTGGGTGTCGTACAAGGCGACTAAGGATAAATCAGTGATGAGGAATGGGCAGCAGCGTTCCTCTTATACCTACCACCTAGCAAAGTACTGTGACTTTTGTGCCCGATAAATGGCAATAGGCTCGCCACCTATTACATGGGACCTAACATAATTGCCGAAACGTGGGTGCTAGTTCACCTCTGCCTTCGGGATATAGGCGTGATTTATGTATGTATGTATGTTATTATAATATTTTTAAATGGTTGTTAAATGGAGTAATGATATTATTTAAATTGCTTAGAAAAATGGTAAAATTCACTAAACCTGTGACCGATCTATCAATGTGTAATAATTCACTTGGTGGAATGGAGTCTGCACATATGTTGTAAGAGGAAACATCTCATTAAATTAGGAATCTTCTCCTTGCCTATTATGTGTTCTGTCCACACAATGAATGATCAACACATATATCTGAATCAATTTCTTTAGAACTGCAAAGAAAATTACTACAGCATTTAACTTAACATAAAAAACATGCATAGAATTTTTATTTGATCTTTTCAATGTTAATAACCAGTGCAAAGAAAAAGAATCCGCCTGTTTTAGTCGTAAACAAACTAAATATCCTTACTTTACTTTCCACTGAAATTTCAACGGATTTTGTGGTTTCCGGCATCACGGGTGCTACTTCGGCTATGAAGTTTCTGACCATGTCTTTTGTTAGCCGGTAAGTATCTAAGAAGGTTGAGTCTGGAAGGTGGAACGGTTCGATATCAACTTTCAGCAGCCTTTTGTCAGGACTCCTTGCTTTCTCCATCGGCCGTGGCTCTTGTTGCTTCTGTGTGAGCGAGTTATCCCATTTCAGTAGTTCTAATATTTCTGGCTCCTCGTCTACGACAGATATGTAGCCTTCCTCTGGTGGTTTTTCAGCCATACCAAATAATAATATCCTTTTATTAAATTGCAAGAAAAGTATCTACAATACAACTAAAACAAAAAATTTATTGACTTTTGTAATGTTTGATTGTCAGCAGTCAGTCATGCATTTTTTTAATGACAATGACAAATTTGTGGTAATATTATCTGTGGCAAATAAAATGTTGCTAGCTCAAAATATTGTATTGTTCATTTTTTCTCACAAGAAAAGGCAAAGAGGAGTATACTACGGGTCATGCATATCTATTGATAACCAATCTACAGGGTGAAATCGAAATGAATCGACAATTTTTTATCGGGGGTCCTAGTGCTATTAAACATTATATTTATGACGATTAAAAACAAATCTAAGTCAACAAAAAAGGTATCAATATTTTCCTTTTCTTTTACAAGAAACTGGTAAACTTAAAACAAAAAAAATTAAATAATAATTTTATTTGAGAAAAATATTAATATTAAATAAAATTAAATAAATCGTTTGTAATTCGCAGGTTGCTAAGCGGACGGGTGCGCGCGGCTAGGTAGAAAAACGCTGTAGGTACAGTCACGCGGAAAATGTGTCGACTGCAACTAATAAATCTAATAATTACGTTCTTGTATTTTATTACTCAATGTTTCTTAACAATATTAATTGATACTATGACGATCATTATAGTGGTTAAAATGTCCTGTAAAATTTCGTCGACCGATTTCAAGTTCACCCTGTAATTGACAATTTAGTACTTCAGTTTGGTGTTTCCAAATACTTGAATTATGTTAGTTCCTCAAACATTCTTGTCACGACTTTATAGACAAACTGTATCTGCTGTAGGTCGACTTGTCGACTTACACTTTGCAAGAATCAATCAAAATAATCAAAATTAGTCATGTATACGGTGTAATTATAGAGGACAATAATACTTGGGTGTAATCCACTGCTTGTCGGCTACAACGTAGCCGGGCCGTGCCCAACCACAGAACAGAGGAACAGGTGTAGACCATGCCATACCACCAGACCGGGCCAAGCACGGGGGTGAAGAGGGGCCCGTCGCTTTTTTTTGAAGGTTGTTGGTCGAGAGGTTACAGCATCTACCGTGTTTTTGGGGACGGAGAAAACCTTGAATGGTCTACGAGCTTGGCATGAGCACATCATGTGCCGTAAATAGGGTTTGCCACCGGTGCCCAGGCACAGGGTATACACTCTGGTGGGCGCAAGAATATCCAGACTAGGCAGGACTTAAAGAGGCGAAGGGTCCACTTAAATAGGTCGCAGATTTTCTTGCACAGGGTGCAATTATCTCGCACAGGGCGCAGAAAAGGCTACTTACGGCAGATGAGAGGGTTTCTCTACAGCGGCGGGCATATCCCGGGGGAGTCGATATACCGGGGGCTGGGCCCTCTGAGCTTACGTCCGGGTCAAGAGGGCAAGCTCACAGCCCGCCTCGTAGAAGCAGGATCACAATTGTTGAATAAAAGCTACTGAAAGCTACCTATTATTTTGATTTTAATTTGAACATTGTAATATACATGTAAGAAAAATTAATACAAGGGACTAAATACGAGGGCTGGTCAAGAAGTCCGTGACTCTTGGAATAAAACGCAGATTTTTTGATAAATAAATCATTTTATTTTTCAACGTAGTCCCCCTTGAGCTCTATACACTTTGTCCAACGCTTCTCCAATTTTTTTATCCCTTTCAAAAAATATGATTTGTCGAGGTTCAAAAAATTCAAAAAGTCACGGACTTATTGACCCGCCCTCGTAGGTATGGTTAGAAAAAGTTCGAAAAATATAGTTATATAGTTCCGATGCGTGGTACAGGCATCGCGAATCGCAGAGGACGCGGGTCCGATTCCCGCATCAAGACAATTTTTCGAACTTTTTCTTACCACAATATTCTTTCTACTGAACACTTAACATCATTACCTTCCTGCCATTATTGCCATTATATTATCTAGGGTCGGCGCTGTATGTTTTCTCTTTTGGTCATATTAAGTCAGGCCTTTCCTCTTACCGGTGTGTCTGCGGTCGGGGCAGCAGGTATGCTTCCTCTTCCACCATTCATATCGGTCAGTCGTTATCTAGCTATTCAATCCCTCTTATTTCTTAACATCCATAATCCGGAACGATGCTGTGATGAATGAATGTTTATCAAAGTGATAGAACGGACTGTAGCCACAGGACAACCTTGTCGCTAAGAAGAGGCTCTGAAAAGAGCCGTTTTAGCAAGGACACCTCTGTCGCTAAGAAAGAGGCTCTGAAAAGAGCCGTTTTATTGGACATAGTCCCAATTTCACTCTCGCCGCAAGAAACAGGACAGGTTCTGAGAAGAACCGTTTGATTGAAGCATCTTCACATCGATCGCAGCACATCTTCTCACTTCGTCACGATGCCAACACGTCGATTGCATCTTCTCACTTCGTCATGATGCCAACACGTCGATTGCAACACCGTACGCTTTCCTTCAAAGGACCATGTCGAGAGACCGACGAATGTACAAAAAGTTGTCGCTTAGGGTTTTACAGCAGCCCGCCTGTCAACAACTCTCTTTGGCTTTGGCCTACCCAAATATGCTATCATTGATAGTTCCATGTCCCCATAAATATCTATGCACAAGATTAAAAAACATGTGGGTGGAAGAGACGAGGAAGACCTCACAGAAGTGGATGGATAGCGTGAAAGGCGATAAGAATTACAAGGGAGTAGATGATTTAATGACAGCTGAACAAAATGTTTGGAAGAATAAAACTAAGTGCGATGAACCGAGATAACCCGGAAACAGGGCAAACGGATGATAATGACGAATACTAGAATAAAAAAGAAGTGTATCGCTACAACGGTACAATTTGCTGGGGTTAATGCTTAGTTCTATAACAATAACCAAGAGGTGTCTTTATGTACTACCTATTATTCACGCAAAAACTCATCCCGCTATAGTTTTAACTACCCAATTTTAGTTTCGCAATCAAGTTTTAGGTGGATAGTACAGTCTAGCTTAGCATATAGATAATCTTTAGGCATCGCACCTAACAAAATTTCAGTTAAGTACCACTTTAAAATTTTAATGTATTTAAATTAGTCGACGTAGCTGTAACGTGTATGGTTCCATCGAATTATCACCTTTTCAATGTGGTACTATAGAGTACTTTGCACTAGTCAGTCAGTCAGTGGCTGTGGCGCCAGATGGACGGCTGACGTCATTCACCATGAGTTTAATCAAGCACATACGCCGCCCGCAACCGAAACACAAAACTGTGTCACGTTTTGTGTACTTAAACTGAATTAATATAGAGGCGAAATTTGTTTGCGCTTGCATTTACAGCTAAGCTGGAGTGTTTCCTTAAATTATGAAATGTAATGGACCGTAATTATAGTTTTCGGTTATAGTTTTTGACGCGGACTAGTATGTGCGTCCCAAGGACAGGATAGTGTGTGACAGATAACAGCCATAGGTACGTAACTAGTTCAAATAATAACAAATGATACTTGATTAATACATACTACTACTATATACTACTAATTACGCCTATATACCGGAAGGGGTAGTCAGAGGTGAACCAGCACCCACGTTTCGCCAATTATGTTAGGTCCCATGTAAAATAGGTGGCGAGCCTATTGCCATATATCGGGCACAAAAGTGTCACAGTACTTTGCTAGGTGGTATAAGAGGAACGCTGCTGCCCATTCTTCATCACTGATGTATCCTTAGTCGCCTTGTACGACACCCACGGGAGAGATTTGGGGTGGTGACAATTGTATTCTACTCTGCCGTCGCCACACGGCCAACTTGATTAATAATAGCTAAAAATATGTTACGAACATGTTTCTTAAGTTTGTCTTATGTCCAATAAATTAATCATAATTTTCCGTAAACAGTTAACTTACTTAACAGTAGTACATATTCTATATTCGGTTACGTAGCTTTATCCCAATGAAAGATTATTAACTTGTATCGATCAAAGAAAAATAATGTTTCTTAATAATTAGTTAGATAATTACGAATACACTTACTTACTCATAAATTCATTAGCTTACACACATACATACAAAATAGAAATTAATACAATATGTAAGTCCCTCATTAAATTTAATTTAATTTATTTACTGCCGCACACAGAGACGTCAATTAACTTTAATGAGTACTTAGTGTCAAAAAAATTAATTGAAATCGATACCATAGACCCGGAAAGAATAGCGACGAGTTTTAAATTCTCAGTTTTTGACACTATGTACTCCTTAATAATAATAATAATAACGATTATTTGACGTCTCTGAGTGCGGCAGTTAATGTTGTAATTTTATGTTTCTAATTTCCTTTTTTGGTTGATTTCTTAAATGTTAAGTTGATGAAAACATTAGATAGTATGGTAGTACTAACTCGGGGCCGGTCGAAACCTCTTTTGACTGATTGAAAGGCTCAGTACTTTGACTAGAGCTTTTTATCAAACGATTTACGTGTCCGCATGGCAATAGGCTCGCCACCTATTACATGGGCCATAATCTAATTGGCGAAACGTGGGTGTTGATTCACCTCTGCCTACCCCTTTTGGGATATAAGCGTTATTTATGTATGTATGTATACTAAACTAATGTCTTCTATGTTGGCCTCGGAGCGAAAAAATAACGTAACGTAATAGGCCAGCCCCGACTTATCCCATGGGTGTCGTAAAAGTCGACTAAGGGAGATTGCCCGGTGCAGACCAATTAGCACTTTGGGGCACCCGAATGGTGGAGGGCAAACCACCAACAACAGCATCCACAAAAAGGGTTGATGTCAGGCAGGCGGCCGGCTTTGAGCAGTATGGATTGGAATGTTGTCATTCCAATCACTCTCTCCGTTCATCGATCTCTCGACATGGTCCGTTCCGTTATTTCTTAATTGCGTTACATGTTAAGTTTAATTGTTTTTAAAAGTTTTATTGCAAGCAAAATAGTTTGCATATTATATATTGCCCTTAATATTCTTTCAGGAGTAAAATAAAAAAAAATATAAGTGTTGTAGGTATGGTACTTACTACCATTACATAAAAACGACGACGATAATCATTTTTTACTTTATCTAAGGAGGCGAAAGCCAAGCGCTACACCTGACATCTCTCACTGCAACACCATGGACTATCGGTACCCGTAAGGTGTTATGATAAGAGTTTTCGTCTCATTACGCTTCATTGGATAAAATAATTACATTGAAAATTTAATACCTACTTTGGCCTATGAACGGCAACGTCATAGTGGAACCAAAACGTATATTTGGAAAATACTCATCATCATCGCCAGCCCTATAATGTAAACAGTCCCACTGCTGTGCTGGGGCATAGCTTTACTATAAATGGGAGAACAAGCTTTAACGAACATTGCTTGGTTTACGTTATAGGAAACTGAGCGCACTAGGCGTACTGCACTATCGAGCTCCTCGTCACCACTACAAAATAAAACCAAAAAAGGCAACTAAAATGTTCAAATCAATACACTTTTCCCTAATAGTCTTACAAAACTTTTCTCTTCCAGATTTAGAAGAAATTTTGTTGAATGAAAATTAAACACAATGGATAAAACACGTGATGATAAATCGCCATCTACAGCCAGTACAAGCCCGACTCAGGAGATTGACGTGAAAGCTGATACGACGAATAAAGAAATTCCGCTTGAATCAGGAGAGAAAGATGTAATTGTCCATTACACTAAAGTAGAGTCTCCTTCTGTTGTGGAAAGGGTTAAATTTGAAGGTTTGAGTGATGCTGACGATTTTTCTTCAGTGGATTCAGAGAGTGAAACAAGAGGAGTAACTATTCCCGACGGAGGCTGGGGCTGGGTGGTTGTTGTAGCTGCTTTTCTGGTGTCAGCTTGCGCTGATGGATTGGCTTTTTCCTACGGTCTTCTCCAAGAGGAGTTTTCCCAACACTTTGAGGGAAATCAATCGAAAATTTCTCTTATCGGAAGTCTTTTTCTTGCGACACCACTTTTGGCAGGACCTATAATGAGTGCATTGGTGGACCGCTATGGCTGCCGAGTTATGACGATAATTGCTGGCATACTATCAACCATGAGCTTTTTATTAGCATCAATATGTAATTCCGTTGAAATGTTGTGTTTAACGTTTGGTTTTATGGCCGGTTCCGCAATGGGAATACTCTACGTCACCGCTGTTGTCTCGGTCGCCTTTTGGTTCGACAAGAAACGGAACCTTGCTTTTTCACTGGCATCCAGTGGCATTGGGTTCGGAACCTTGATTTATTCTCCTTTGACGCATTATTTTTTACAAGTCTACGATTGGCGAAATACTGTTGTATTACTAGCTGGTACTTTATTGAATATGTGCGTTTGTGGTGCATTAATGAGAACGCCTGAATGGCTAGAGATCAAACAAAAACGAGAGCGAAGGTTGTCGAGCTCTAAAAGGTCTTCAAGTGCAGGGTCTATGACTTCGAAATCTCTTGAAGGGGAATCAGGTGTTATGTCAGCTGAAGAGTTGAAAACATTGTTAAAAAGCGGCGAAAGTCCCGAACATATATTGAAAACTTTAGCCACGTCAATAGCAGAAGCTGAAGAACTAGAAGCTACTACCCAAATGAACGCAGAGCAAAATTGCCGGCGAATAAACTCAACTTTACATTTACCTACGTTTATAGAACGACAAGAAAGTGTAGGTACCTAATCAATTATTACACTTTAAACAATACGTTCAGTATTATTATACATCAATTATTTATCTTACAGGTACCCCATGAAGTAATTGCAAAGCTGATAGATAATAAGAGATTGTACAACATTTTGAATGATCCAGACTTATTATCTCGGAGGCCAACTGAAATCAATCGAAGTAGAGATGTTAAAGCAACTGGCAAAGAGCTTCAACAAAATATAAAAGAAATGGATGAAACAAACCATATAGAACAAAATGGCAATGGAGATGTTAAAACAACGGACAATAATCTAACTCCAGAAAATGTCAAACTTAAACACAGGCATCATCACTCAAGTAAAGCTATTAAAGATGCCAAAGCGCACCAACAATCCAATTGGTTGGTTAGGCAGATTGGTACTGACCATCACTACTTTAAAAATATGACCCTTTACGGTCACACCATGTTGTATCGTGGTGCGATGTTGACTTTGCCGCGGTATAAGCTGAAAGCACTATCATTACCTGATATATATAAAAATTCCATGTGGTCTTTGGGAACGGAATCTGATGATGGACTGGTGAGTTGCTTTCTAAAATAAAAAAATTGGTATGACATCTATTATCATCACTATTATCAGCCCTTTCATATCCCCATTACTGGGGCACAGGACTTCCCTATGAATAAACGAATATAGGGAGAATGGTCTATAAGCTACCACGCTGGCCTAGTGTGGATTGGTGGGTCTTGACGACTGTAGATACACCTGGGACCAACGGCTTAAGGTGCCTTCCGAAACACACATTGCTTATTTTCCCTAATCGTAGACCGAGCTAGCTAGCTTGCTAATTTCTATTTTTTTCACCATATGGCTCTGTATGTTTCACTGTCAGGCATATTTCTATTAATTAGATGCAGATTTATTATTATTCTAACACACTTTCTTTTTCCACTAGACATGGTATAACCGCTTCTGGGAGACTATGAAGACCAGTTTCAACTTCAAGATGTTCACAGAATTCCACTTCTTCATGTTCAACCTTTGCATGGTCATTCTTTCCGTCTGGTTCATCGTGCCTTTCTTCTTTCTGAAATCTTTTATGACTGCTCAGAACATGGAAGGTGGGGAGGTCATGCTTAGCATCATCGGTACAGCTAGTGCTATTGGTATTGTAAGTACGACTAGATCATTATCTAATCATCCCTTTTTTTTGTGTGCTGTATTTTGTTATTTTTATTACAAATCAATGATTGGAACATCCTGGAAAGTAAAATAGTAAAAGTAAACAAAAACATTTATATTATCATCATCACCTATCATCTAGGTAGCCCAAAGAAAGTATAGCATATGCACTTGTGTTACGTATGGATACTACTTGTATGGTATGTGAATTTCTCTCGACATGGACCGTTCCGTCTCTTTCTATACATAAATTCACCACTAGCACCTTCACGGTGTGATGGATGAAATGAATCAAAAGGGAGTGGATGACCTGATGACGTCTGACCGATATGAATGGAAGAGGAAACATACTGCGCCGCCAGATAGACTGGGAACAGGACAGGGAGAAGAAGAATTAGATGTATGTAAATAAATCAAAGTCAAAAAAGGGGGTGACGAATATAGACGAAGCACACATTAATTATTCTAAAACACAGTTCATAAATACAAAAATATTTTGAACCGATTTTGAAATAAGAATCAATTGACCTTTTCTTTACTTATTTAGCTAATTACCTCTGAAATGTTTCTTGCTTGCAGGTAGCGCTCGGATGGACAGGAGACCAGCCCTGGGTGAACGTAACCAAATCGTTTGCGGCATGCCTGATAATATGCGGCATATCCGTGGCAATGTACCCCCTCGTCATCACCAACTACTGGGCCCTCGCCGTTAACTCGGCAGTCTTTGGCTTCTCTTTTGCTAGCTCCTATTCTTACTCCCCTGCGATCTTGATGCAGCTGGTTCCCATGGACTACTTCACCATAGCCTATGGTCTTGTGTTGTTGGCACAAGGCATCGGACACTTAGTTGGGCCACCCATTGGAGGTAACGAACTTATTTCACTTTTAAGATGTCTTAAATAAGAGATTGACATACACGATTTTGCCGTGTGGTGAAGGTAGAGCAGAATACAATTGTTACCACCCCCATCTCTACAGGGGGTGTCTTATGCAGCGGCTACGTAATAGGATACACAAACAAAGTGTCGGGTAACCGAGAAATGGTTGATCAGCAAAAGTGACGGCTGTCGATAATAAAGGAGTCAAATTCAAAATTAGACCTAATGACTGCTGTGATAAGGCAGAACAACACTGAATCACGTTTGCAAAGTTTCTGGCAGAGCTCAGAATATTACATTCTAGAACCGACGAAGTACAGTCGGGCCGCGGTCCTCGAGCCCACACCTGACTCGGAGGAAGATCTTCCCTTCCTTTTCGCTGATGATGCGGCATACCTTCCAAAGGAATATTCTGCGTTTATGTTATATGGATTCGTAATTTTATAACCATCTTTGTAAATTTATAAGTCTTTTACGACACCCTTTAGGAGAGTTATGAAGGAGGTGACAATTGTATTACGCTCTGCCGTCACCGCACGGCACGGCAATAAGAGAGTGTTTACATTTTTCTTGGTGAACAATCTGTTACAGGTATGCTGTGCGATTTGACTGGCACATGGGACTTGACGTTTTACGTGGCAGGCGTCTGGTTGGTAGTCTCAGGCCTCTGCTTGGTCGTGGTGGCCTACAGCACCAACGTGCGGATGTGCGGACAGTCGCCACTGCTGAACGATGTTGAGAGAGAAGAATCGAACGCGGCAGTTGATGTTTAGTGGAACAGATGGCCCATTCTCCCCATATTCTTCGATCCATAGGGAAGGCCTGTGCCCCAGCAGTGGGACATCCGAAGGCTGGTAATGTCGAAACAGACTAATGGTGTTAACCCTTAAGCTGCACTTTGTTGGTGCTTGCCTCATGCGATTTTTTATGACAACCGATACTCAAAAACAATTAAAAATATATTGAATGAAATATGTTGTTTAAGCAATCAGGAATACCCACATAGATTTGTCAATAATCAAGTATAGTTTGGGTTAAATGCGTATTCACCAACACATACACAACACTATCAGTGATTTTATTTCTTGAAGAGCCATGCCAAGAGCCATGGCGGCATATGAGAATATTGAAGCAATTGGTATAAAACGTTGTATACATTTCAGCAAAAAATATTTGGCAACGCACTTTTGTGTGTCCATATTCGAACTGTTGTTCCCTGATAATAAATCATTTCATGGTCATTAATAGTTTTATTTATGACAAATTGATTTAAATGTCATAACATTAACTTTGTGATGATAACAGATTATGATAAAGCACACAAGCAAACATTGCTAAAGTAAACATAATTGCTTGAATGTACCAAAAAATATTCAACATAAAACACAAAAAATAACTAACTACACCAATGATATAAACCTAAAAGTGAAAACCTTGCTTGAATTGTGCAATGAGCATATAAAAGTGTAGATATATATTATCTTATCTTCCTATCTTAGATAATCTTAGCCAGACAACATTAATTTACTACTGAACGTGTGCTCTAATAATGAGCACTCAAATATTTACATTTTGTCTGTCTGTATTGCTTTTAGAATGGAAAAGAAATAAATAACATAACATAATCAATATGGTATTAGTTTCCTTAATTCTAGTGACATCATTCACAGAAAGATAACTAACTGGTTTGTATAATAATATATTTAATAATTTTGTATAATAGTTTATAAAGTCAAAGCGATACAGTAAGTTTCTAATACTTTAGCTTTTAGTAAAATGATTTAATTATTTCTATCTACAGTGGTAAAAATATTATGGTTAAATTGTTTAAATAATTCGATAAACTTTTGTATTTTTTTCAGACTAAGTAGTTGGCAATAAAATAATAGTCATGAAAGATACGATTGCAATAGACGAATTGAGCAATATACATCAATTTTTAAACAACGCTAAGCCACATGAACAAGTCTTAATTGAAGATACAAATACAGCAGACTCAGTTAAATTACAGATTAAAGACTCACTTGTATATTCTAGGCAGGAAAATATCGCTAATAGTGATGGAAAGGATACTTTTGAAGGTAATAATTTGGACGTTATTGATGGCAGTTCAAAGTATTCAGAACATGATTCGAAGAAGCCAGATATTCCAGATGGCGGTTGGGGTTGGGTGGTCGTAGCTTCTTGTTTTCTAGTGGCAGCTTGCTCTAACGGAATACCCCTTTCATACGGTTTGCTACAAGAAGAATTTTCTCAGCAGTTTGAGGGGAATCAATCCAAAATATCTCTTATTGGAAGCATCTTTCTGGCTGCCCCACTTTTTGTTGGTCCTATTATGAGCGCATTAGTGGACCGTTTTGGTTGCAGACGCATGACAATCGTCGCTGGAGTATTATCAACTGTGAGTTTCTTGCTGGCATCGATATCTAATTCGGTGGAAATGTTGTGTTTGACTTTTGGATTGATGGGTGGGTTAGCGATGGGAATACTCTATGTTACTGCCGTCGTCCCAATAGCATTTTGGTTTGAAAAGAAGCGCAACTTGGCTTTTTCATTAGCCTTGAGCGGATCTGGATTTGGGATGCTAGTTTATTCTCCTCTGACGCATTATTTCTTACAAATCTACGACTGGAGAAACACTATAGTATTATTGGCTGGTACTCTGTTAAACATGTGTGTTTGTGGTGCGTTGATGAGAACACCTGAATGGCTTAGGATAAAACAAAATAGGAAACGCCGACACTTACGCAGTCAAGGATCGCATGATTTTGCGTCTACAAAATATACTGAGGAAGAGTTGGGTCTGATGTCAAAAAACAATTTTAAAATGTTAGTAAATAGCAGTCTAAGTCCTGAAGACATCTTCAAAAAGTTAGAAGTTTCAGCAGTAAGTGCTAAAGATTTGGAACCTAAAAAGAATGCAGCATTAGAAAATCGGCTTGGAAATTCCAATCTTCATTTGCCAACATATATTCAACAAAAAGAAAGGGTACGTAAAAAATATAAAGTAAAATACTATAAAATAATAACATCCTAAAAAAATCTTCAAATAACTTCAATATTTCAGGTACCTCAAGAGGTCATCGAAAAACATAGCATGGTCAGTAAGGAATCAAACAAACCTGTCATATATTTATCAAGGCTACATGAATTCATGGAAGATCACGATGTGTATAAAGATACCGAACTCTCGTATTCTAGATCTACTAGCTCAGTTAGTTTGATTCACCCTACATATTTACGACGACTACCTCGAGCTAATCAAAAATTTTTGTCTCTGCCTTACATTTATAATACTCCAAAAACTTTAGGTGCAAAATCTGACAAGGTGAGAAATAATTATTAA
Organism: Cataclysta lemnata; assembly: GCA_963931975.1. Classification (NCBI taxonomy): domain Eukaryota; kingdom Metazoa; phylum Arthropoda; class Insecta; order Lepidoptera; family Crambidae; genus Cataclysta; species Cataclysta lemnata. The sequence goes on from OZ008353.1 coordinate 1,400,626, forward strand.
GGATTCGCACATAATATTGAATTGATAATTTTTTTCATACCACAATATTTCTTTGTGATAATTTTTCTTTAATTAAATTTATAATATTCATATATGTATAAACCAAAATTAATAATATGCACATTGTTAAACTAATTACTTTTTGATAAATTACTGAACAGATTCGATTCATAATTAAATAAAAAAATATTAATCTGCGTGACCTAATGATTTATATTTTCTACAGACTTGGTATCAACACGTGTGGGAGATTGTTAAGTCCACTTTCAATTTCAAAATGTACACCGAATTTCACTTCTTCATGTTCAACCTGAGTATGCTTATACTGTCAATGTATTTCATCCCACCGTACTTCTTCCTTAAATCATTCATGACTGCTCGGAATATAGAAGGAGGGGAGATCATGCTCAGTATCATCGGTATCTCTAACGGCATTGGCATTGTAAGTTAAAGTTTTATTCAATAAATTACATACATATTATTCCTGATCTTTTTGTACTTTACATAGCTGCGTCAGAGCAGAATTCATCACCTTCTTCTCATCTTGTAGGTGTAATAGGTTACTTAGGTAGAATTCTCTTCTAATTTGTAAAAGTCATCGCGTTTGCGGTACTGGCATAGTAGCGTGTAAAACCCCTCTAGCTTCCTATTATAGAAGGGTGGTTATAGAAGGCAGCAGAATATAGGGAGAATGGGCCATAACCTAGCTGGACCAGTGCAGGTTGGTGGGTATTAACGACTGCCGGGACTAACGGCGTAACGTGCCTTCCGAAGCACGGAGGAATGGAATATAATAAATTTTTGGCCACATCCAATGACAGGTCTTAGCGAACATTGCTAAGTTTACGCAATCGCAGGCCTAGCGAGCTCCTCTTTAGTAGTGCATTTCAATCTAATTAGTGTATGTTAAACATATTATTTTTTATGCAGGTAGTACTTGGGTGGACAGCGGACCAGCGCTGGGTGGACGTGACCAAGGCGTATGCCATTTGCCTCTCCATCAGTGGTCTCTCAGTGGCCGCATACCCTTTCGTAATCACCAGTTTTTGGGGTCTCAGCATCAACTCTGCCTTCTTCGGCTTCTCATTCGCGAGCTGCTACTCCTACTCACCCGCTGTATTGTTGAAACTGGTGCCAATGGATTATTTCACAACGGCCTATGGACTCATTTTATTGGTTCAAGGATTTGGGCATTTGGCTGGACCACCCTTTGGAGGTAATGTAACTTATACATATTAAACGTTAGATAACGTACCTACCTACATTATGTATAATTAATACAAACATATCGTGTCGTACCGGCAGAGCAGAATCCAATTGTCACCGCCCCCGTCTCTCCCGCGGGTGTCGTACAAGGCAACTAAGTGTTAACGTGGTTAAGACAGTAATGAGTAATGAGGAGCAGCGTTGCTCTTATACCAGCTAGCAATATACTGCGATTTATTTAAAATACAGACGTTTGTTTGTGATTAGTCTTTTCATTAAATTTATCAGTATTGAACTTTTCTTATTCACTTTAGTGAATATATTATTATGTACTGTCATAAAATCACTAAAATTAGATAAAGCCACTAAAACAAAATAGAAAGACCTACAAGTCTGTTAATAGACTTGTCGTTATGTATGATGGATCAGAATGCTGGGCTGTGAAAAAAACGGATGAAAGAAAATTGCATGCGGCAGAGATGAAAATGTTGAGATGGATGTGCGGAGTGACAAAAATGGATAAGATTGGAATGAAAGTACGTAAGAGGGAGTCTGAAAGTGGGGCCAGTGACGGAGAAGATAAAAGGGAGCCGTTTAGCTTGGTATGGACATGTTATGAGATGGGATGCCATGAATGTGAGTAAAAAGGTTATGGACATGAATATTGATGGATGTCCAGAGGAAGACCACTGAAAAGATGGATGGATTGTGTTAGGTGTGAATGATGATGTCTGACCGATATGAATCGAGAAAATATACGGTGCCGCAAAAGCAATCCCTAATCTAGATACAACGCAAGAGCATTATAAAATGGTGTCACTTAATTTTTTTCTGCGTTCCAGGTATGCTGTACGATTTGACGGGCACATGGGATTTGACATTTTACGTGGCAGGCGTCGGGATGTTGATCGCTGCTCTCTGCCTGGTCGTGATGGCGTACAGCACCAACGTGCGAATGTGCGGGGATTCCCCGCTACTCAACGACGTGACGGAAACTTCAGTTTGATTAAAAAATACAGTTCCAGAATTTTCCAGAGCCCTTTTTCTTTTTTTGTGACGGTTCGATTGAACCTATGATGGCGGCAATTGGCGCGGCTATACCTTTTTTCAACTAGGATGAGATGAGGCAGCAAATTAATATAAAAAGTTAATGTGAAAGAAATAGATCAAAATATGTATGAATTTATTATTAATTAGTCGCAATATATTTACTGCGTTCAACGTGCCCGATAAATGGCAACAGGCTCGCCCGCCATTTAAATGGGACTTAACATACTTGGCGAAACGTGGGTGCTAATACACCTCTGCCTACCCCTTTGGGGATCAATGGGCGTGATTTATTATATTCATTTATGGCCTTGTTATCCTGGAGTTCTTAATATAAACATTTAATTCTTATGCTCACAATTTCTTTTGATTTTTAATTGGCACATCCAAGAAATTATAGCCAATCCATCTTGGTCATCATCACAAGTAAGACAACATGAGCACACAACTGTACGATCAAACATACCTCTGCTGCGTAATGACTGTATGAACATTCATATTTCATTGATTGAAATATGAATGTTCATACAGTCATTGAACAGCCTGATTCATTGTCAGGCCTTTATGTCTCCCCATAAAATAAACTATGGATACCATTGTCACAGTTTACTGACTTATGCGTAGTATGCAAGGTCACCTGCAAACTACTTAGATGGATTTTGTATTAGATAATTGGTTGGAGTTCTCACACAGACAAGGTTTCGAATTCGTGATGATTATTCTTAAGAAACATGTTATTATACATACCTACATACATTTTGATTTTTAAGTATCATCTCCTAACTGCCGCACTCAGAGACGTCAAATAACGTTAATAAGTACTTAACGTCAAAAAATGACAATTCAAAACTAGTCGCTATTCTTGCCGGGTCTATGGTCTAAATTTGAATGAAAATTTTTGACTTTAAATACTCATTAAAGTTAACTGTCGTCTCTGAGTGCGGCAGTGTGACAAGGCGAACAAAATGGCGGACAATATAGCGCGTGTCAGTGCGTTGACGAATTCGGCCACTTGTGAGGTGTCTTAGTCGTAGTCTTCTTCGTTTTTATTTATGGCTTCTCTTAGTAGGTACTAAGAAGAAGAAGAGGTACTAAGAAGGTACTAGGTACTAAGAAGAAGAAGAGGTGTCGTATATCACGGCATACCTTTAATGATTTCCTTTGCTTTGTAAATCTGAATTCAATCCAAACTAACCTGGGAGTGAAAAACTAACATAGAACGTTCCAGCCCCGACTCACCCGATGTCGATGTCGTTAAAGTCGACTAAGGGAGATTGCCCGGTGTACACTATTATGCACCTTGGGGCACCCGAATGTTGAAGGGAAAACCACCAACATCGGCCTACTTTTTTATTCACTAATGTGAATCCCACCAGGGGGGCCAGTGAGAATTCGTGGGTATTAGAGACGGTACCACTGGATTGGACCATACCGTCATCATCATCCCCACTTATCTCGCCGACCTACCACCAGATTCCCTCCCCCCTACTCTCTGCTCCCTCGGGTACATGGCATAAGTCGAGGCCGGCTCGCTGGCTCTTAGCTGGGCCTTGCCCCACGGCAAACCACCCGGCATATGGTTAGACCGCGCCGCGGGCCTCGCCACCAGACCGGTGTCGAGCACAGGGGGGCGAAGGGGAGCGCCGCCATCTTAGACGGGCAGCCCAGACCACCGGGGGACTGATGTCCCCTGAGTTCATGCCCGGGCCATGAGCTACCGCACGATGCCCGCAGCCCGCCATCAGGCGGATGACCTAGATTATGATGATAATGAGAAACGGCTATTCTTGCCTTCCGAAGAACGGGGGAACTCGAGATAATAATTATCTTTCCTCTTAATTAAATCTTCGCTAACGCCGGTCATGGGATGCGTGTCCTATGACCGGCGTTAGCGAAGATTTACGCAATTGCAGGTCGAGCGCGCTAAGCCACTGACCCCCGAATACAGAAGACAATATTCGGGGGTTAGTGGGGCACTGCTGCTTAAACAGAATGCAGAATGTGTATTGAAAAACGTCAATAGTATATCTATATAATTATGGTATCTGCAGAATACCAGCGTCGAAGCACTATGTGCCTCGGCATAAGCTGAGGGGACCTATTTGGCCTAATAATATTTAAATTTGTGTTTATTATTGTTAATTTCTTTTTTGCCAAATAAACTCTATTTCATTCATTCATTCATTCAATTTTGACAACATTTTAATGTTAAGCAAGACTCAAACTTTGATTAGCGTTTCTGTATTCGGGGGTTCTGAGCTATCGAGCTCGACACCATTTTACAGAATCCCCTTATTGCTGAGCTCAATTCACAACCAAACACGTGTCTATAGAAAAAAAATATGGATCATACACACATGCACCCCTTTCTCCCACAGCGGTAGGCACAGATCTCTTCTTTCCACTTGCAACGATCCTTACACACCTCTTTGCTTCATCGAATCTCATTAATCTAAATTATGGATCACCCATACTCTTTTGTTTACAAAACAAAAGAGTATGGGTGATCCATAATAGTATAGCTTACAAGAATTTAATAATTTATAGGAGAGTAAAAATAAAACCCCAAAAACTTGACAATTACAACTTTATTGTGAAGGGTACCTACAACAACTGGTATGTCAACAACAACTCCAAACATTCGCCCCTACTGTTAACATTGACAAGAAACGACCCCGTAAACTAATGTAGGTATTCAACACATTATTCAACACATTACTCTATTACAATTCAACATCAATTTTGAGCTAAGCTTCATTAAGGAATACCACAATAATATTCAATTATAATAATTGAGTAGAACGCAAGTAACAACTATAATTACTACTACTACAATACTACTATTGGACCTACCAAAGAAATGTCAGAAAGGATGAACCTACCATGCCGGCAAAAGTTCAACACATGTATTGTATAATATTTTCTATCTTTAACAAAGCTAAATAATTTGGAATAAATATAATATTACTTACATCGTGATTTTTTAAATCAGTGCAAATACTTTAAAATGCGAAATCGCTCCTTTATATAAAACAAACGTCTTCTAGATAATATTTAACATCGTAAGCGCGAAAACAATTCAGCTGTTCTTCAATTATATTTTAGAAATGTATTTTTTGATAAAAAAATGGATTTTCAATGTTGACTATATTGTTAAAGTTAAAGATGTTGTGACGTGGATATAGATGAGCCCTTTACACACATTGGTATTAAAAATAACAGTGTAAAATGTTTTTTGAAGAACATGAGCGGCTTTTTCGGGAAAACATCATAGATTTTTTTGTGGTGGTGGATGGTGGGTAGATGGCTTGATGACGTCTGACCGATATGAATGAAAGAGGAAAGATACTGCGCCGACCCCAGATAGTCTGGGAACAGGGCAGGGAGAAGAAAGACAATCCAAACAAAGAAATGCAAAGATCCAAAATAGAGACACACCTTCATCCGCTCATGTCTTCAAATGTTAAAAATCAATAGTAATATTGATCTTTGAACACCTTTACAAATGAGTATAGGCCTGTTTCACAATCTACAAGTAAGTTCGTAGTAGCTTACTTGGTAGTTCAATTGACTTATATTTCATATTACAATTGTCAAATGATCGGCGAAGTAAGCTACTTCGAACTTACTTGTCTATTGTGAAACAGGCCCTGAGTATTCCAATGTAAAAACAGACTCTATCTATGTTTAAAGTAAATCTTTCCACGTCATATGATAAGTGTTAACGTTATTGTGACACTTAAAGACCGTTTTAATATGAGAAAGGCAATACTAATAATTTTAGGCATATGAAATACAATTATTAAAGTTCATTAGAATTTATTTTAAGTAGGTACGTGATTTTTTACTTAATTGTATAAATATAAAGGTCTCTTGGCACTTTTGTCTGAATATTTTATATTATAGCCAAATAAATTAAAACGAAATCTAGGATAACGAAATATTTTTTGGAAAATATTTCTTACCTATTTTCCTTTGTAATCATTATATAAATTTATAATATTCAAATATTAAATTATTTTCATGAATTAACGAGATTGTTTTGTTTTAGTTCTGTTAAAAAAAGTTCAACTGATTTGATAATATTGTTACACAATATAGGACAGAATATTTGAATAATTGGTGCTGAAATTATGAGTTAAATTGATAAGGCATTTTCAGAAGTCGCACGTACGTAGGGGAAGGGACCTAAAATGGGCATGGTAATTTTGTTGTTATAATAAATCTGTTTAAAAAAATAAAACCTAGACATTATTAAAAATACAGCTTTCTCTATTATTTTAATATCTTATCGTTACGACGTAGTAATAATTTTATGTAGGTACAGTCAACAGCACGTCAGGTAACATGTCAAATATTCTCTCAATACGATTTATGACAAACCAATTAAGGTTTTAAAGAAATAAAAAAATAAAACATAATTCATTTACATTGATTAAGCAGATTATGTGCCTTATTATGGAAACTATCTGACAGATACATAATAATCTGTGTTTATACACAAACATTTGTCCTTATCAGGATTCAAACCATTCGACCAAACCGGCCGTCAGAATCAGAAGTTTAACAATCGATTGGAGATATTTTGGTTATTCAGATGTGCTGTTGACTGTATTATACATTTCATAGACTTAGAGCGCTTAAGCACTACATCCGATCCCAATCCGTCAAAAAATTATTGGACTAGAAAACTCGGACAGAGATCGGATGTAGTGCGTAAGTTACCATAGAAATAGTTCTACGGCTACCTACAACGGACCGTGAAAATCTCGGATTCGGATCGGATGTAGTGCCTAAGCGCTCATACGTGACTATTGCACTGTTAACAGCATATCGGATTACAGCAAACTTTAAGTTTTACAAAAAATCTAACTAAAGTTTGACGTTTTAGTTTTCTAAACTTAATATGCTGTCAACTGCACTTCACTGTTAATTGAAAAAGATCAAAATATTCAAAAGTTAAGTTTAAAAATATACTTAGCATGTATTTAATAATTAAACAGTATTCAACATTATAATTGTATTATACACAATTTTTAATTCTGTGAAGAGGTAGGTAGTTTTGAAAGTTCATTTTAATTACGTATTCATTAAAATCTTACTGGTTATCATAAGGGACGTTAAAAGCGTAGTGATATTTAATGACTTCATAAGTGTTTCATAATTAGGTGTTTTAGAAATTATTTTTACACTTTTAATAGTTATAGTCACCTTATAAAGTAATCAAAAGGAAATATTTGAATAGAATATTTTAAGGAAGACAACTTTAAGACTTATATACATAAGAATGCAGCTCTCCTGCCGCCATAACAACAATACACTGGTATTAATAATCTCTAATAGTCGATAAATTGTGCTCAATATCTAATTCAATAGAATATAAACTTTTAGAATATTTGGAAATTCTCAACGGTGTTGGATTGATTAAACCCTCTTGACACTCTCGTCAATATCATAGACAATTCTTACAAATATGTAGAAAGTTGTACCAAAATATCTAGCTAGGTGCGTTAGTAGTTCTGGATTATGTAACATCCTAAAAAGAAGCAATTTATGTGCCCGATAGATGACAATAGGCTCGCCACCTATTACACGGGACCTAGCTTAATTGGCGAAAAGTGGGTGTTATTTCTGCCTCCCCTTCGGGCATTAGGCGTCATTTATGTATGTAAAAAAAGTCAGCGGCATTCGCGAAAACACAAGTCGCGTCGGTACCGCAACACCAACAAACGTCATTCCAAAATTGCAAGCGCAATTGTGTTCAGCCTAGGGACACATTTCAACACTAACATTAAAAGACATAGAAAAGGACGTAGAAAAAGACTTACACACGAAACTATTCTCACTTGAAATCACTTGAAGTAACATCAGACATGCGCGGTACACTCCGCGTTTGACCAAAATAACTGAACTTGTAGCCACGCTCTTTCTCCACAACCATAACACACGAGACAGATTATTCTATATTTAATACTGTCGTCTTTATTATCCATTTCTAGAAGAATTACAATCTAACATTGCACAGCTCTCTAGCCGTGAGAATTGTCGATACGCAACTCTTCTTTCTTCTTTTCAATGAATCCTAGGCTACACCCTTGAGGGACCCCAGTCATGATTATACTATTAAGCACGATAGTATAACAGGAAAATATGTAAAGACAAATAGTATAAAAGCAGTCGAAATGACACCAACAACCTTAAGTAACATTTAACAACCTCATTATCATATAATTATAAATTAACCACTGAAGAATATCCTTATAATATCATCTTATATTCATAGATTTTTTAATGCATAACTAGACATAGTATAATATTTTACAAGGAATATAATTATAACGAAATATAATTTGAAATATTTATCTTTTACTTAAAGTAAAACATAGATAAATAAATTCAAAGAAGTTACTGTGTAAATTAATGATCAATATCATTGCATTAATTTATACTGTAACATTTTATATTCTATACATATTTCAAGACATGTTATTTAATAAAAATAATTGTCATTTACTAACTAATTTCAACAGTAAATTTTATATCGACATAACAGAATTATACATTTATGCATGTTCATTATAATTATTATAAACATTGTTTTAGTTCTAGACCAAAAACCTTAACACTAAATATTTGTTTTTGTAAATTATTCAGCAAAGAAAACCATGTTACAAAAATCAATCATTCTAAGGTACTTACAGCGTTCAAGTGATATGTCATTATAATTTGTTTACAATATCACTTAATTGACATTGAAGAATTATTTTATAAAAATATAGACTGCCAGGCAGTCCGTTAGGAGATCTGCTTGATTAATTATTTCCACGCCATAAATAGGAAATTTCCATTTCAATATGCTCTTTTAACTTTTATAAATAAATTGGTTACACCACGTTTTATGTGTTAAAATTCTGTAATTTGTACTTATCACAAGCCAGTGATATTTGTATGGAGCATCTAACTAAAACTATAGAGAAGAGTTGTATATCGAAATAAAACCTCTTATTCCGATATACAACTCTTATGACAATTTTTCAACAAACAGTTGTTTCCAGGCTTATATTTTATTTTAGACATAGGTATATACAGCTAATTAGTACTACAAAGGAGTATTCTTTACAAAATATATAATATATACCTAATAGATGGCGACATAAATTTCCAATACTTCATTGCATTTTCAGAGCAATTCGTGTGCCTCTTTAAGACAATAATTGCTATTACTATTTTGTGGTTACCATTTAAGAAGATTGAAATATTCTAATATACGTATTCTTTTTTTATTTTATCGCATCAATTATTTTTTATTACTTAAATAGAGCTCCGAAGTGGGAAGTAAGGACTATAAGTAATCAAGAAACATTATTAGCAACGTTTTTGAATTGCAATATTCAAAAGAACTCAGTTATGCCGACTATATTGCGCAATTCCTTTAACTTATGCAACCCCAAAAAGTTGTAGCATCAATCTTCGTCGATGAATAAAATATTCCTACTCATGACTAAATTTTAATGTACTCAAATATTGTTAAGAATATTCAAGCAAACGTCGCTATTCAGCTACAACACATTTTAGCAATTATGAGGACATAACTATTGACAGGATCTTGTTTTTGTTGAAGGGTAATTAAATTGATGTCTAAAATAATCATGTTTTTTACATCAATATAATTATTTACATTTACGTATAAGGACACATCTTGCCTTAGGTATTTTAATTTTACTGATAACACACGTGATTTTTTTTACACTTAATTTATAACACACACAAAATACTTATACGGCCTCTTCTCCCTACATACTTCCATCCATTACATCCATTTAAGCCATATCTTTTACAAAATGATTCCATCACGAATTTTTTACATGGATTTTAGATTTATTATTTCCTCTAAAGTACATATTTAGCTTAGTTTGTTCCTAATAAATAAATGTTCCTAAATGTTCACTCTTAACAGATAATAGTACATTTATTAGCAAGGACGGTAAAACAAAGAATGCCTCAGATCGAAAGTATTTGACGGCTGAGCTGAAAGGCCGAGAACGATCAATAGGCGATCTGAGGCTTTCTTTTTACCGCCCAAGGTAAGTAGTGGCGAAAATGCCAGCTTAAAGGGGAAAAGAAAATATTTCGCTCTCCTCTTACTCCACTAAATGCCGAGACAAAGTACTGTCAAGTGGTGGAGAGAGATTTTGTCCACGTCCCGTGCTAGGCCTGCTGGTGTAGCACGAATAATATTGCAACACAACGCAAGCGACACCGTAAAATGTCAGTATTATGAGGTTTTATAAAAATAATTATACGATCTTTTACTGCCTGAAACACAGGATTTTCAGGCATATATTATTATATTTTTTTTTAACTTAATATATTAATAATGTATTTTTAACGATTGTTTTAGCCCTAAGTTTTGTTAAGAGGTTTGTGAAGCTGTAAATTTTAGCACAAAAAGCGATAACATTTTTCATCCGGTAAACATAGTCCAATTTTAATATTTTTTGGATATGTTGTAAATACATAATATAAACTAGGTTAGTATGCACGTTTTAATTTTTACGAAATAATGCTTACGATAAATTTGTTAGCATAGAAAAATCTTTATTTTTGACATTGAAAAAACTTACTTGAGCATTCTATTTAATTTAACTTAACTGAATTACTGCCGCACTCAGAGACGTCAAATAACATTAATGAGTACTTAATGTCAAAAAATGACAATTCGAAACTAGTCGCTATTAATGCCGGGTTTATGGTCTAGATTTAAATGAGATTTTTTGACATTAAGTTCTCATTAAAGTTATTTGACGTCTCTGAGTGCGGCAGTTAATCAAAAAGAATAACGCGCAGACTTAGATTAGGATGTTCTGAATCTAAAAATGTCATAATTTTCTCATTTTGTAAAGTTTAGAGAGTGAATACATATTGCTCGAGACAAGTATTCAAAAATGTAGGCATTATGCCAGAAACACATTTTTAAAACACGACGCACCCGTGTAACGCGACCCGTGTTGATGCGAATCAAATGCTCCTATATGAAGGTGATGGTTGTGGATGATTCGTGACAGAAGAGCACAGAGAAAGAGGAGTATACTTCGCCGACCCCAATTTGGTTTTCTATGACAGAATCACACTATGTACATCCGACGCGACGCCGGATTGTTCGGAGTCTACACGTCGAGTCGCGTCGTCGCGTTTCAAAACTGTGTCGGGGTGATTACTTGCGACGCGTATCTGCACTTCACAACCCTCCTAACAAAGATGTATTTTAATGTTTTCTTATATTTGCACGAGCACTACACATTTCACGGATAAGACTCGCGTATATTTAGGTGTTTGGCATGTTAATTATTTAACCCGACGTTTCGATCAGTTAACAGCGGCCGTGGTCACGGGAGGACTAAAACTCTCTTATTATTCCTCTTGAATTACACGCGAGTCATATCCGTGAAAGTGGTTTTATTTCAAGATGTATTAGTGATTTGCAATGATTCGAGTGCAGCGGTCGTGACGCGCTCTCTCTAGCGGTCGGGGCGCAGCGGCGCGAGCGCGGCCAGAGAGGCGCGCCGTCGCCGCTAGGAGGCGGGCGACGCGGGCGCCGCGTGCTGCAGCCCGCCGCCGAGCCCCGCGCCGCGCGCGGCTCCAGCTCCAGGGACAGCGTGTACTGGCGCTCCTC
>OZ008353.1:1412751-1632004 GCA_963931975.1 Cataclysta lemnata
AATATAACGCCTTTCCCGCTTCCCTGTTATTATTATCAAATCTTACACAACTTACCTATAATTTTTCGAGTTTTTACAAACATTTATTTATGTGTCATCAATATTCTTAACAATGCTATTTTCCACTCCATACCTAATCATCCCAGGTCCAAACTTATAGTAAACGGGTAGTACTTGTCACTCAAGACTTAACCTATACAATTAAACTTATGCAAAATCAAAGACTAGCCTGATTGATATATTCGGTGACAGCGTGGATTTAGATATCAACAAATAACAATTAAATACCTATTTCTGACACTCACAACTACTATCTAGCATAAAGTAAGTAGCATAAGCACTTGTGTTATGGATACTAGATGGCAGAAATATAGTTTAATAGTTAGGTAGATATAGTAATTGTATACATTTTTTTATAAATATAAACAACCTTATGACTCAAGAAAATGTTAAAAAGAAACATTTTGATCTCCGTGAGGATGAACAGGTGGCAAAATTTGTTGTAAATACCACTCCTAGGTTGATTGCGTTGCATGATTTACTACGCAATGTCACTAAGGCACATAGCTCCTGGAAATCTTCAGCCAGCCATACGGTAAATAACAAAGTAACCACAAATATTTACGTACCGGAGCTAGGATACTGTGATACGACACCCAACCCAGTCGTTCTACAATTGATGTGGAAAACTATTCCAAATACAAGACCTTATGTTTAGTTATGAAACATAAAACAAAAAGTCATACGGAAATTAGAGCAATTCATCTATTGAAAAGCAATACATATTTATGTCAAAGATTCAAAATGCCTCTTCAAGCAGACAATTTAAAATTCTTAGGAATCTCTTTATTTCTCTAGCTCAAGATAGAAAGGTTTGCAGCAGAAATACTGCTGTTTTTTACTAGATATTCCAAGAAAACCTGTCTGTTGACGCTCGGTAGAAACCTGTCTATTGGTGCTCAGTGAAGTACTAAGGTAACTGCGCCTTTGATGCAATTCGATAAAAAACTGTACCTTGTACAGAGCACTTAATAACACTTTTTGAATTCATGTCATGATTCATTCAGCGTGAAATTTTCTACGATTAGCTCTCGAATTTGCAACTTTTGCTTGATAGAACCAAGATTTAGGAAGTAGGGCAGAAGATATTTTTGAAAAAATAAATCTACTACTGTACTGATACGTTACCTCTGAAAACCTTTGCGAAATCTTGAACTTGTCGTCGATTTTGTACTTATTCTTCTCCTGTTCCTCCTCTTTGTACTTGATGTCTTCGTCGCTCTGGTCCACTAGTTCTATGCTCTCGTCTTTCATGAAGGCCGCTGCTGCGTCATTGTCTTTAGTCGGAGACTTCATATCGGCCTTTGTCTGTGACTTAGCCGCATGCTCAGGGCTGACTTTCTTCGGGCTTCCCACTAGAGTCACTGAACTAATAGCGCCAGGCGATGATGGCGAAGTGCCTACAGAGGAATTGTTGAAAAAAATAAAGCTGTGAAAATTTTATGAATTGCAAATAAAAATTCACTGATAATTTTGTAAGGTTCTGCAGGACACATTCATTTATACGGCAATCGATCCTTATCTTTATACAGACAACAGCTCATCAGGTATGTCACATTTTCTCAATCGGTTTTCAGCAGTACGTCAAACGAGTTTATGTTTTTTTTTTAATTTAAAATAGTTTGTTGCATGCCACATTGATCTACAGTTAACAGCACGTCAGAGGCTACCACAAAATGTAAATATTTCCCAATTGACTTTGATTGATCAATTGAATAAATTTGACAGTTTTGGGTAGGCTGAACTAACGTTCACCATACATGGTAATTGGTTGCTAATTGGTTGACAATTCATTGAAGATATTTGATGATTTTGTACAGCCTGATGTGCTGTTGCTTGTACAAATGTTTACCTTTCAGCGTTTCGTTACTGGACGAGGTTGCCATAATTTTTGGTATCGTCAGGTGGCTGTTGTCTTCTTCGGCCTTCGGTTAGCGTGTCAAAATTATCATAGAAAAATCTTAATACAGGTATATTATTTACTATTTTCTTTATGGACAGACAGTCTTATAGCTTTTGAAATTGTTAGAATTTTGATAGTTTATCATTCTTGTTAATCTACTGTACTTTTAAACCTAACATCACTGACCGAAAAGTTCGATCTGACCGAATTTAGAAATAAATTCTTCTAATAGGTGTATTAAAATCTCGTGCACAGTGTTTGTTATCAAAATCCTCCGAAACGGCTTACTGTTTTTGATGAATTTTTAGAGTATATTTGGTAGGTCTGAGAGTCGTTCGAAGGCTATTTCTTATACCGCTAGCTAGATTATAAGCGGAAAACAACGTTTGTTAGGTCAGCTAGCTAATTAATTTCATAAAAATCTCTTACTTTGCTGACGGAAGACGTGCGCCGTGACGGTGCCATCAAGTATGGGGACAGTTTGTCTTCATCTTCACCTGTATTAAGAAAATATTATAAATGATACATAAATTATTATACCCGAATAGGTAGACAGAGATGTATTTCGCCAACTAATGTTAGTTTTGTTACTACTATGTGAAGTTCTAATATAATAATATAATATGTTTGTTATTTGAGCAGTATGGAAAAATGTTACAAAGCGATAGATTTACGTAGGCAAGGAAAGCTTCGAAAAAGTATATCCTATTTTTGGACTAATATTATTTGTTTCATCTTTGTTCATTCTTAGGTATTTTGTATCATATAAATCGTCATTATTTTTAGAATGATCGCCGATACAAAATAAAAGTCAATAATAATATCCTTAGATAAAGTTGATGACTGTATCTCCGTCAGTCCATACATTATCTATTATAATACACAGTAGTAATAAAGTAAATGGTACTCACTTTTTCTAGATGTCCTCCAGAATCGAGACTGCCAGTCTCTTTCGCTGTATTCCGAGCCATAGCCTAGCCATAGAGAAAACTGGAATTAGAAACTCAACATCTTGTTCTTCTCCCTGCCCTGTTCCCAGACTATCTGGGGTCGGCGCAGTATGTTTCCTCTTTCGTTTATATCGGTCAGACGTCATCAAGCCATCCACTCCCTTTTGATCCATATCATCCAACACACCGTAAAAGTGTTAGTGATGAATGAATGTATAGGAAAGGGACCGAACGGACCATGTCGAGAGACCGATGAACGGAGAGAGTGATTGGAATGACAACATTTCAATCCATACTGCTCAAGGTTTTGGCTTAAGTTTTACAGCCAGTCGCCTGCCCGATACCAACCCTCTTTGGGTATGCTGTTGTTGGTGTTTTGCCCTCCACCATTCCAGCATCCCAAGATGTCAACGGGTCTTCAGACTACCCAAAACTGTCAAATTTTTTCAATCGATTGTCAACCTTACCTTGTTGGCAGTAGAGCCAAAAGTCGACTGAGAAAATTTAACATTTTGTGGTAGTCTGACGTGCTGTTGTCTGACACACACGGTTCTTTCGCCGTAAAAATCTACGGCTAATTCGCCATGTGTAGGCACGGTCGTCAGTGTTGTTTGGATCACTATGGAAGCTTGTAGACATGCACGGCGGCGGCACAAGCTCCCACGGTTGTTCAACACGCCGTACGGTTGAAAAACCGTGTGTGTACAAGAGTTCTTATTTGTTCACTCCCAGGCCAGCATAGAAGACTTTTCTTCCTCCCTGTTTAGCATTAAAACATAGCCAAAAAAATCCGCAACAACCTGAGACGGAGCTCGCGGCGCTGGTCTTCCGAGTGGCATCGGGCAAGGGCGCCAGCTCCATCTCCTGCTGCGACTGCTCGTAGAACACCTGCTTGAGCGCCTCCAGCACCGTCACGCCGTCCGTGAACACGCGGTACGTGAGCAGGAACGTGTTCAGGAAGTCCACCGACAGGAAGCGGAGGTCTGGAGGAAACACCGCAGCCATCAGCTTTATACTGATTACTGACCAAAAATAATGTGATAGGAGGAAGGTGTGATTTGAAAGATGTAGGTAATGTCAAGAATTGAGAAAGAGATGGTCACATGGTTTGGTCACGTGGAAATGATGACGAAAAGGATTTATATGTCGGAAGTGTATAGAGTAAACGTTTGAGAGTATAGATTGAAATAATAAAATTAAAAAAGAAATTAAATAGGGCCAGGTCAAAAGTACCTACTCGAAACTGACGGGCATGCATGAGGATAGTAATGAGATTAGATTATGCGAAAGAAGTATGTTAAGACGGTAGCAAGTGGAAAGAACTATAGCTATCTACCCCTGGAGAAAAGTGTAAAGTATGTATTCAAAATTTTGGTATTTCGAGTTCCCCCTTACTTGCTTCGGAATTAACGCAGTGAAGACAGTAAAGGGCTGATGATGAAAGCTACAATGTAAGAACCGTAAGGCACGGACTGGTGAGTTGTTGGATTGTATCTGGTGCATAATTTACAATGTACTTCGAATGTCACAAGTCGTCGACAATGATGGGTATTCCACTACCTACTTGCGCCACTTGCGGGCAGCTCTGCTAGTGAGGTGTAAAGCTCGGACAACACAACTTTAGTATGGAATTGCGACACCGCTCCGTCAGCTGATCGGGGCGTGGGTTAGTTTTGGAGACCCATCATTATAGACCGAGGCATACTGCACACCCCCCATCCTCCCTTGAATACACAGGTTTTCGATATCTAGTATTTTGACGATTCATAAGTGTATTGTAATAATACCAGATATGAATTAACGAATATTGATTTTAGAAAAGTTGTATCATTGCCACTTGCAAGTGCCATGGCCACATGAGTAAATAAACTTAACAGAAAATAAGCTTGTCAACTCGCCGCTCGGCGAGACTGGAAAATACGGGTTTACGCTCGCACAGCCAGTTGGCAAGCTTTTACTCTGTTCCATTTATTTACTCATGTGCCATGGCTATAGGCACCTTGGAATGGTTGGAGGGTTGATTGCGATTCGGACTAACCAGTGAGCCGCTGCAGCAGCCGCTGCGGCGTGGCGGAGCGGATCTGCGGCACCTTGCACGAATTGAGCGTGCGACTGAAGCGGATGTCCACGTCGTCCGTGAAGAGCGCGCGGTCCGAGCGGCACGCCGGTAGTGACGCGGAGGACGCGCCGCACGCGCCACACGCGCGAAGCAGCTCCGTTAGCGCGGCGCTCTCCATGCATTGTGCTAGTTCGCTCGTCCACGCCGCTTTCTCCTCCAAAGTGGCCGCCACTGCGCAAGGTAGTACGTATAGTTAAGGCTACGAGCGGACTTGTGGCTACGAAAGGAGTTGATGCTACGAACGGAGTTGATGCTGCGAACGGAGTTGATCCTACGAACGGAGTTGATGCTACATAAGGAGTTGATGCTACTAGCGGAGTTGATGCTGCGAACGGAGTTGATCCTACGACGGAGTTGATGCTACGAACGGCGTTGATGCTACGATTGGAGTTGATGCTACGAACGTCGTTGATGCTACGGATGGAGTTGATGCTTCGAACGGAGTTGATGCTACGAACGGAAATACTGCTACTACCGGAGTTGAGGCTACGAACGGACTGTTGGCTACGACCAGATTTGAGACGCCGCTCCTCCAGCGTGGCCACCACTGCGCAAGGTCGTCGTAGTTAAGGCTACGACCGGACTTGCGGCTATGAAGGAGTTGATACTACGAACGGAAATAATGCTACGACCGGTCCTTTGGCTACGAATGGAATATAGGCTTCGAACGGAGTTGATGCTACGGCGGACTAATAATAATAATAATAATCTTTATTTGCCTAAGAACATGGTATAAAGGTGTTACAAGCAAGTATAAAGTGCACATGTCTTGCAGATTTGCATGCAAAATATTTAATGTAGGTACCTAATTTAATTAATAATTGTTATCGAAAAATTCCTTTAAATAATAAAAATTATTGTCACTGAGCCATTTGGACAATTTCTTTTTAAATAAATTTGTATTTAACATTTTAATTTCATATGGAATTCTATTATAAATACGAACACACATAGTTAGACAGTTTTTGCTATATTTATCTGACTTTGGTACATCTCTTAAAACAAGTCTATGAGGATCACGTTTAAGTCTTGAATTTACATCACTTGCCCTCAAAAATATTTCTTTATGTGTATAAGTAAAGACCCAAATTTCATAAATGTACAATGACTGTAGTGGTAGCAAACCAAGGTCTTTGAAATAAGGTGTACATGATACGTCCGATGGAATTCCACAAATAGCCCTTATACACTTTTTTTGCGCAATAAATAGTCTGTTTTTTTCTATACCATTACCCCATATTATAATTCCGTAGCGTAGTATAGATTCAATATATGCCCGATAGGCAGTAAATGCTGTCTTTTTATTAGTTAAATTTTTTATTCGGTAAAGTGCATAAACAAATTGATTTATTCTATTGTTCAAATTCTCTATATGGGTCGTCCATTTTAAGTCCTGGTCTATCGTTATGCCTAAGAATCTAGTATGAATCACTTCTGATATTTTATGGATATCAAGTTTAAAATTATACTGAGGATGTTTGGATTTATTAAATTGTATAAAATTAGATTTATTTAAATTTATTTTCAAATTATTCATGTCAAGCCATTTAATGACTGTTGGCTACATCCGGACTTGAGGCTACGTCCTAGCTTGACGCTACGACCGGTCTCCATGCACTGCGCCAGCGCGCTCGTCCACGCCGCCTTCTCCTCCAAAGTGGCCGCCACTGCGCAGTAGTTAAGGTTACGATTGGACTTGAAACTACGACTAACTTGAGGCTACTGACGGAATTATGGCTACGAGCGCTCTTGAGGATAGGACTTAAGTCCGGTTGTGCGGGTACGAACGGAGTTGATGCTAACGATCATAGCATTAACTGGAAACTTTGATTATCGTTTCTGTATTCAAGGGTAAGACCCCCCCACTGCCAACTACAAGCGGACAGTCACTAGGCTCTGCTGATCTACTAACTTGTAAAAAAATCAAAATCAGCCTTTAGGAGCAGAGCCGCAAGTACCCTACTACGATAACTTAGAGAAAATCATGATGAGCATTATTGCCCTCCATGCTCTACTATAAACCTCATATCCAATAACAGATATTTATGATAAAATGTTACCGAACACTAGATTGAGAGCTGTAAAACTTGTGTGAATCTTAAGTGTCAATTTCCACTTACCTAAATGTGCGCTTATCTTCTCTCCTTTCACTTCGACAAGGATCTTGAAGTTTTTACCCTGATATAGGTCGACTCCGGGCGATGAACAGACAGCTGTAGACTCTAGAGCAAAATTATTTCGTCAACTAATTATTTCAATCTCACCGACCAATGCCAGTAATATTTCATTTACAAATACAATGAGAGGTAGGTAACTACAATTAAAACTAAAAACATTGTCGTTAAATGTCGAGTCATTATGTTACAAATAAAATAAAATATTGTCGACATTTCATCTACACAACCTCAAACATTGTTGCAAACTAAAAATACATACTTAAACAGCTTTGTTCGGCAGGAGGGCAGAATAAACTGCGTACGCTTTTTGTTACTTCTCTTGTGGAAATTTGAAATGAAATGAAAGGAAATCAGTTTATTTAGGGTTTATACATCAAGGCCGGTCAATGGATAGGTGACCAAAAAGTTATTATCTTGAATTTCTCCGTGCTCCGGAAGGCACGTTAAGCCGTTGGTCCCGGCTGCATCTGCAATCGTTAATACCCACCAACCCGCACTGGGCCAGCGTTATGGCCCAATCTCCTTATATTCTTCCGTTCATAGGGAAGGCCTGTGCACCAGCAGTGGGAACATTAAAGGGCTGGTGATGATGATGATGCAAATTCTTATCAAAATCTGTCACCATAATAATAATATTAACAGCATTATTGTGTTCCGACAACAGTGATAAGATAGCCAGCCCCTCTGTAGTCGAGGGTTCCAGATGAAGCTCGATTCCATCTATGGCCCTTATCGTCACTTACCATCAGGTGAGATGATGGGCAAGTGTGTCCCTGTCTAACATTAAAAAAACTAAGAAATAAAGTCAAGCCAATACCTTCCTCGTCTTGGTGACTTGGGTCCTCCACCAACAGAGCATCGTGTAGAGGCAGCCTGCCAGCCGGTGGCAGGTGCAGCCTTCCTCCGGTAGCCCTTGTGGTCAGCAGCAGGTGGTTGCTGAACAGAAATGCTTGCCGAGCCTGCAGCGTTGCCCGCCGACCTTTGCCCATTACTTGGGACAGTGTTCCTGGTAAAGGAACAAAGTTGAGTTGAAATTCTTTAGGTCTCTTCGATGCTAAAGTGAAGGAGTCAGATAGCGCAGTGGATAATACACAAAAAAACATACATAAATCACGCTCTTTTATCCCCGAAGTGGTAGGCAGAAGTGGATTAACGTCCAATGTTAGGTCACATGTTGAGGCAATACCATTGTAACGGGCACGTAAATAAATATTTCTCACACTCACAACTGTTATCTAGCCCAAAGTAAGTAGCAAAAGCATTTGTATTATGGACACTGCATGACCGACAAACAAACTACATAAACATCCATGAGTCGGAAATAAATTTCAGTGTTCATCAGAAAATTTTCCCCTACCAGGATTCGAACCCGGGATTTATTGGCCCATATCCAGCGATCTGAACCAACCGTCATAATAATAATGCACAAAATACGTAAATCACGCTTTTTTATCCCCGAAGGGGTAGGCTGAGGAGGATTATCACCCAATGTTAAATCTCATTAGGGCTCTCACATGGGTCCCACTATATTGCTAGGTGGTATAATTGGAGCGTTGCTGCCCATTACTCATAGGTATCTTAACCTTTAGTACGACGCCCGATAGATGGGGGTGGTGACAAAATTGTATTCTGCTCTGCCGTCACCACACATTTATGATGAGCTAGAAAAAGCAATTCATTTACCTTGGCGTATAAAGACCTGATTCACGTCCAGCAAAATATCACAACCTTCGATGATCATACGCTCCACGGCCAAGTTTTTTCTCAAATTCTCTGTTTCGCTGACCTGTCGAATAGAATTAAGAGAAATTAAATAAAGTTTAGCCTTTGTATTACTAAAAATTATGTTTATTCATTGTAATTCGAGTGCTTGTTTTGCAAAATACATTGGCACCAGTGCTACTGATCATTATTTCAGTGCAATGGTAGTTTTTTTTTCTACGACCAATTAATCCCTAATTATTAATAGTAGATTTTCCATCAAGTGCACAAAACGAATCATTTTTGTCCGAGACTTTTAGCATATATATGTGATAGTAATGTCGAGGATAAAAATGGTTTTGTGGACGAGTTAGAAACTCTGCTTTTCACTTCGATTGCGAGGAAATAAAACAATAGTTTATCATAACATTCCTTAAAATTCAAACTAAAATTAGTACAGTTTTGAATACTGAAGGAAAATGTTTTTCCCATTGATATTAGGCTTGGGCTGCAGACCTATAAAGCCAAGTATTAAATTAATTTTGAAATAATAGTTTTCTTAAATTAATTTATTAACCCACCGTACCTACTTGAATTAAAATTTTAGTATCTTTTATGTCTTAAAAAACACACTAGGGAAATAAATGTAAGTAAATAATAAAATAACAAATTCTATCTCTGAATTTCTTATTGTGTTTGGCCGCATGGCTCATTTTCTTTGCCTTAATATAGACTCATTTATGAGTAGATACGTTAATGCTCTAGAGCACAAAATTCGATTTTGTGCAGCCAATATCCTGCCCAAATAAGCACTTTCATAGCATGAGAAGTGAAAAAGTTATTAATGATAACAAAAGCCTAATAACCAAGGGAAACTACTATTTTCAACTCCGGTTTCGAAGTGTTCCAATTTTAAATTTGTTTTCAATTAGTTTACAGCTTGGCGCCAAAAGTTTTCTTCATTAATTCATGCGACGCATTTAACTTCCAAATTCAAATTTTATGAAGACACGCATCTGCAATAAGTTTTGTACTTTTTAGTTTAAACTCTATCTGCCGCACTCAGAGACGTCAATTAACTTTAATGAGTATTTAATGACAAAAATTTTCATTCAAATCTAGACCATAGACCCGGCAAGAATAGCGACTAGTTTTGAATTGTCATTTTTTGACGATAAGTACTCATTCACGTTATTTGAGGTCTCTGAGTGCGGCAGTACGTGTATCGTATAATAGTTGCATGGATTTTTATATGCTGCAACCGCTAAAGTAAATATTACTGAATGCAGTTTTAAAATAACATTTCGAAATGGGAGAATTATTTCCTCTTGCTTTTTGTATCTGTTTACAAAGTTTTTTTGATACTTTTCATCATCACCAGCCCCTAAACGTCCCCACTGTTGGGGCACTTCCCTATGGATGGACGAATAAAGGGAGAATGTGCCACAACCCACGCTGGCCCAGTGCGGGTTGGTGGTTATTAACGACTGCAGATTCAACCGGACCATCGGCTTAACGTGCCTTCCGAAGCACGGGGGAACTCGAGATAATAAATTTTTGGTCACCCATCCAAAGTCTGTGGCCATGAATATCAATTGAAGCAGCTCGTATCTAGAATGCCTAAGTATATTTTTACATACTGAAAATAAGCAAGGCCAGACCCCTCTAGGCATGTTTGTGTAGGTCAACGACCTCGCGCCTGAAATGCTACGAATCATTAATATTATCATACCTCGTCGTGCATCTGCCTGGAGAGTTCTTCGAGCTGCGCCCGCGCATGCTGCAGGCTGCGGCGCTCCACGTGGTCGTGCGGCGTGTGCGCCAACAGCTCGTGCAGTGTGATGATGTACCGCGGGATCTGCGTGAGCAACTCTCACATTTGACGGTAGTCACAAAAAAGAGATAATTTTTTAAGTTAAATAGGCAGAGCGTTTGACTACAATCATACATACATAAATCACGCCTATATCCCCGAAGGGGCAGGCAGAGGTGAACTAGCACCCACATTTCGCCAATTATGTTAGGTCCCATGTAATAGGGGGCGAGCCTATTGCCATTATCGGGCACAACAGTCGCAGTGCATTGCTATTGGTAGGTGGTATAAGAGGAACGCTGCTGCCCATTCCTCATCATTGATTTATCCTTAGTCGCCTTGTACGACACCCACGGGAGAGATTTGGGGTGGTGACAATTGTATTCTACTCTGCCGTCACCACGCGGCACTACAATCATGACTGATGGAAAACGACGGTACAGAAATGCTCAAAAGCAAATCTAGATTTAACTTGAAATGCGATCTAAATCTGTTGTCCTCTCTGGGCGGACCAGTCTGAACGGCCACATTATAGTAAATTGTCGTCTCTGAGTGCGGCAGTTAGACCCCATAATGGCGCAGCCGCGTAATTTCGATGCGCACAGATTTAAATTCTAAAGAAACGAGAACTATTTACTTTATTTTATTTATGTTAAAATTTTGGGAAGTAACATAAAATTATCATTATACTTCAACATGACCAACATTTTAATGTCCCCACTGCTAGCGCACAGGCCTACCCTATGGATTTCTATGAAACCCACCACGCTGGCCCATTGTGGATTGGTGGGTATTAACAACTGCAGATGCAGCCAGGGCCAACGGCTTAACGTGCCTTCCGAAGCAAGGAACAGCTTGAGACAATATATTTTTGGTCACCCATCCAATGACCGGCCTTATCAAGCATTGCTTAGTTTACGCAATCGCAGGCCGAGCGCGCTATGCCACTGTGCTAGCGGACTCCTCCACCACAAGCTAATTTGGGCAAAAGCTCCATCCTCCATCCACAACTTAAATTCAAGCAAGAAGTACCTGATGCATAGGATACGTGAGGAAGGTCTCCAGCGAGCGCCCCTGGCAGGCCGACTTGGTCTCCAGGCGGGACAGCAGATGGGCGAAGGGCTGGCTCTGCTTGCACTCGGTGAGCACCTGCAGCGAGTAGTGGTGGTTGCGCACGTACTCCTGGTAGATGGTGAGCATGGGCAGCAGCATGTCGAATAGGTCTCCTGTATGAAGACGCACACTAAGTACATGAGGAAAAAATTAAAGAAAGAAAAAATGTTTATTTGGTATCAGACAAGAATTCGGCAATAAAAATAATCAAATAAGAATAAGGGTACCAAAATGGTGTCCGCTCAGTATAAAGGCGTGACGAGCAGATGCGGCCACTGGTTTCTGCGGATGGCATTACGCAGGCGTATAGCTCAAAAAACCAACTACCTACTAAAATTACATTTACTTTAATATTAGATATTATATGAAATTTAGTGTCATGCAGGCGGCCGGCTGTAAAACCTAAGCTAAAACTTTGAGCAGTATGTTGTCATTCCAATCCGTCCGTTCATCGGTCTCTCGACATGGTCCGTTCCGTCTCTTTTCTATACATTCTTTCATCACTAGCACCTTTACGGTGTGATGGATGATATGAATCAAAAGGGAGTGGATGGCTTGATGACGTCTGACCGATATGAATGGAAGAGGAAACATACTGCACCGACCCCAGATAGACTGGGAACAGGGCAGGGAGAAGAAGATATTATATGAATTTACATACGGATACATAAAACACGCATTTCTCTCTTAAAGGTTAGACAGTGTTCTAACACATATTCCACCAGCAGATACACGCAATTATTATTGTCTTTTTCATTTCAACATTATTCAATAGTTACAAAAGATACAAAACAAAACAAAGAACAGAAAAATTTTGATAAACATCTTTTTTTTTCATGACGTAATTTATCGAATTCTTCTGACTTCTTCTTCTTACATCTTCTTTTCTGTAATAATCTATTTGACAGAAGGTTCAAATAGCCACTTTCAAAAATAAAAAAAATTGAACGAACTTAAATTCACTGCGTGTTGACGTCAGAGCAGAATACAATTGACACCACACAAGGTTATTGCGTTAGTCACCCGCATCTCTCCCTTGGCCGTAGGTATCATACAAGGCAATGAGTAATGGGCAGTAGCGTTCCTCTTATGCTACCTAGCAATGTATTGCGATTTCCGTGCCCGATAGATGGCAATAGGCTCGCCACCTACTACATGGGAACTAACCTAACTGGCAAAACGCGGATGTTAGTTCACCTCTGTATAATATAGGCGTGATTTATGTATGTCAAATTCACCTAGGACAAGAGTAGGCCAAGACTCCATTCGCGACGTGAGACCCTTGAAGAATATCTGATGCAAAAACAGGACCGTCTCGCTGTTCAGGAAGATGGAGTTGACATCCTCGTGGGTACAAGGAGGCTTCTTCGAGCTGGCGGCCATCTTGAATGGACGCAGAAAACAGGTAACCTGAAATTTTAAATACAATCCGTTTCTTTCATGAGATCTATATGCATAGGTTATGCATTAGTTACCATATTATCCTCATATACTGACCAATATTTCCATTTGTTCAAGGTATTCTTCTTCGGCTTCAACCATTTTGAAGACCAGGCTGTAGAGAAAGCAAATAAATTAATCCTAATGTGTTCTTAAATTTGCACGAGCACTACACATTTGAAATAAAACAACTTTTACTGATAAGACTCGCGTATAATTAGGTTATATTTGTGTTTGGGCATATTTATTATTCAACCCGACGTTTCGCTCAGTAATTGTGTTACATACATGATTATTTATTTTTATACAGACAAGAGCTCCCGTTGTATTACCCGAGAACATTACATAATGTTATTCGATGCACTATAAGTCAATCATGGTAAGATTGGAACTGAATTTGAGATAATCAACTTTTTTTATTCATATCAATGTAATATATTTACATTATATTTGTTCGAAAAATAGATAAGCCAATTGTCTAGAAGGACGTTCTAATAATGTTCAAATAAAAGTGTGTGGTGACGGAAGAGCAGAATACAATTGTCACCACCCCCATATCTCCCGTGGGTGTTGTACAAGGCTACTAAGGGTTAAAAAAGTGACGAGGAATGGGCAGCAGCGTTCTTTTTATACCACCTAACAATGTACTGCTACTTTCGTGTCAAATAAATGGCAATAGGCTCGCCAGCTAGCCACTTATTACATGGGATCTAACATAATTGGCGAAGTGTTTAATTCACCTCTGCCTACCCCTTCGGGGATACAGGCGTGATTTATGTATGCATGTTAAAAGTTCTTGGTGGCAGTTACCTGTTTCTCTTTCTCATGCTCTCAGCGTGCGGACTCTTGATGTACTGTTCCACGATTTGCTTCCATCGACGCCTGCACAGCCAACCACGGAAGAAGCTCTGTACCAAATACACATAGCGTTAAAACCAATATTTCCACTTTTTAACTTTTGGTGGGTCTAAATTGTTGCCACATAATTTGAACCCCTCGTTATACGGTATAAACCAATAAAAGATTTCTTAGATTCAGCCTTATAAATAATGAGCAATCTTCGCCCCAGATTCGTTATTAATAATAATCATTAATTATAATAATCTACTTTATTCTAATGGGCAGCAAAATCTTATTATATCACTGAGTAATAATAATATACTGAGATACACGTGCCCGATAGATGACAATAGGTTAGCCCCCTATTAGATCCATGGAACCTTGCATATTTGGCGCAATGTGACGCCTAAATGTCTACTGAATAAGATAGCGCGGCTAGCATGACCACCGAAACACGATATGCTATACCCATTTATCGCATTGAACTGTCAAAATTCGATGTATTTTTGACAGTTAAAACCGATAAATGGCTATGGCTATAACATATCGTGTTTCAGTGGGTCATGCTAGCCGGACTGCACTATAAAGATTTCATTACATCATAAAAGATTAAAGTACCTGAACTTTTTTAATCTTCTTCAATTCTGCCGGGTCGATATCGGGCGAGGTGGTGGAGGAGAGACTGGTCGAAGACTCCGCTCTGGTGCTCGGCTCGTGTTCTTTCTTGTACGTGCATAGCTGAGGCACAGAGACGTATTAAGAAAACATACACGCTATCCTTATGAGGGTTACCTGGACAATTAAACTGCATGGGAAGGATCTAACCGCCTTCGTGGTCTAGTGATTCGGCCACCGCTTTACTTTGGTTACGTTGGTTTGGTTGGTGGTAGGACTTCTTTCAAGTCCGCCTGGCTAGCTACCGCCATCTTATCAAAATCTATCGCCATAATAATAATGTCAATAGCATTATTGTGTTCCGGTAATTGTAATAAGATAGCCAGCCCCTCTGTGGTTGAGGGTTCCAGGTGAAGCTCGATTCTATATTTGGCCCTTATCATCAACAGGTGAGATGAAAGCCTATAGCTTCCCTGTCTAACATTAAAATACCGGGCGAGACGAGTCGAGCTACTGCCATTCAAGTACAGTAACTGTCTTCTGTCACATCAGCATCTCGCAATGTGTAACCTCGCCTTAAGTGCATGGAATAGTAACTGTTTCTGGGACCTTAACCCCCGAATACAGAAACACTAATCAAATTTGGGACACTGTTTAAAAAGTTAAGTGGACATTACCTGTCAGAACTTGTATGGAAAAACGTCAATTTTGACAATATTTAAATGTTAAGCAAGGCTTAAACTTTGATTAGCGTTTCTGTATTCGGGGGTAAAAGGTTGACTAGGTACCTCGGTCCTGAGCTTCTTGACCTCGCTGTTGAGCTCGTCGCACTGCTGCGCGTACTGCCACCGCGAGGTGCGCTCGCTCTCCACCACCTGGAGAAGGTGCAGCTGCTTCTGTTCCAGCTCTTCTTTCTGCAGAAGCAGCTTGTTGAAGCTGCAACAAGGTATGGATGAAATTATTCGGGTTCGACATGATCGTGTAGGAGTCCCCATTTGCATAAAGCACTCCTTTATGAGTTAACGTGACGTCCGCGCCGCTACTCAAGAGTCGCCCGAGAATCACGTCGTTTGCACTCCGCGATCGCTTCCGCCTTTCCGCAAACTCTTTGTTTGTCTTTACTATAATAAGTTTTAGTCATTGGATTACTGTGAGAACTAAGTGTTAATCATATAATGTGTAAATGACTTTGAGTTTCTCTGCAATTGTAGTTAGTTAGCCCTTCCCAGTGCCCGTAATAGGTGGCGAGCATATTGCCATCTTTCGTGGACGTAAATCGCAGTATTTTGCTTGGTGGTATAACAGAAACGCTGGCAGCCCATTCCCCATCATCATTTACCTAACCCTTAGTCGCTTTGTACGACACCCGCGGGTCAGATTGGGGGTCTCAGCACACATAACGAAAATATTTATTTTAATATTATTATTCATTTAATCTGTCACCACTCCTTGAAGTCCCTACTTTTGGGACACAGAATATTTAAAAAATATCTAAACGCACTAAGGGTCCTTCCTCCTCGTGGCCCTTAATGCTATTAAGCTACCTAGTTAAAATGGCGTTACAATTTCGTGTTTGTTTTTAATAAACCTTAAGTAATTATGTGGAGCTGTCAAATCTGTTCGTGTCACCGAGCATGTGTGTACTGGGTAATCGCTCTTGTAAATCAGTCTGTCATCTCGTCAACTCTCCTAATAATTTTGAGCACGTATCCGTAGGTACACGTCAGCACAGTCACGGAACTGTCATATTCAAAGACGAGCACTTCCTAATTACTTTGTGGGATTCCATTGTTCCGCCTAATTTTTATATTAGTAACCAGTGGTCGCCCGCGGCTTCGCTCGCGTTAATTAAGATTATTTTCAGCCTTCTTATTAAATATAAACGACTTGCTTGCTTGCTTGCTTTGTGCAGATAAGATTTAATATCAATTAGATCACATCTGCGCAAAAAAAGTTAAATTAAGCCACTCAACATTCAACATTTCAGCCGTGGTAATAGGAACCATTTTCAGACTACTCAGTCAAGTCCTTCGTTCAGATAGGACAGCTGAGACGTTTGGTAGCCGTCTCCCAAGGGCTCTTAAGGGACATGAATATAATTAGAAATGAAATATATGTATAGTGAAACGCCACCGGGCTGCAAATCTAATATGTACATAAAAATCTCGTGTCACAGTGTTAGAAGAACTCCTCCGAAAGGCCCAGACCGATTACTATGATTTTTTTTTGTTTAATTAGTAGGTCTGAGAATAGCCTATTATTGCACACTCTTCGTTATTTTGTCGTTCTTACTTTTTGTAGTAATAAATTAAGTAAGGTTTAATTAAATAATTAAGAAATTAAGGTTAAATAGTCAAGCGTAAATAATAATAAGGTTAAAATGCGAAAATGAAATTTTAATAACTGTTCGTGCACTGCATTTAGAATACCGCATGAATACTAATTTGTACTCGTATGTAACACAAAAGCGGAACGTTCAAATTGTGTTGGAAATGAGGTTGCCACTTGATTACGAATACATTAAATAATGCCACAATAATGTGAACTTAATTAGAAGTGAGTGAATTAATATCAATGTTGCTACAATTAAAATAATTTTATATAATAATTTAATTAGAAAATGAGCCATAACCCACCACGCTGGCCGAGTGGAGATTGGTGGGTATTAGCGGAACTAAGGCTTAACATGTCTTCCGAACCACGGAGGGACTCGAGATAATATATTTTTCGTCACCCATAAAATTATCGACCCCAGCGAACATTGCTTAGTTTACGCAATCTAAGCTAAACCACTGAGCTATCGAGCCCCTGTGGCTTGGTTTATAATAATATTAATGTCAAACTAAATACTAATAAAATGATTGTTCATACATAATATCACGCCTTTCTGCCTCTGGAGTAGGCAGAGATTACTAATTCTTTCCACTTGCTACGATCCTTACATACTTCTTTCGCTTCGTCCAATCTCATTAATATCTTCATGCATGCCTGTCGGTTTCGGGTACTCTTTTGACCTGGCCCTTTTTTAATAGACTTTTAAATTGAATATTAAAGATCCGCCAAAACATGTTGTTGGGTAAACTTAATGACAAATGAAATAATAAGCTATCAGCTTACACTTATCGCATTTCTCATTAAAGATATCCAATATAAACTTTAGTGTTCATTTGAAGGCTAAACTCATACTTGCTCTCAAGTATTTAATAATTACTTTGAAACAAATACTCATTTTCCCTTCGGCTTCAGAAATGCGAAACACGTGTAGGCAACCGACATTGGAGTTTCATCTGGCACAGGTAGTGTTTTGTTTTACATTCATACATCACGCCTATTTATGCCCGAAGGGGTAGGCAGAGCTGAATTATCAGCTACGTTTCACCAATTATGTTAGGTCCCATGTAATATTTGGCAAGCCTATTGCCATCATCGGGCACTTGATTTGCAGTATATTAAGAGAAATGGAACGAGAAACAGGGATTCATTTTTTATAATTATAGACCGCAAATTTGTGGAGACGAAGCACGGTGGAACTCAAGATGATATATTTTTGGTCACTCATCCAATGAACAGCCTTAGCGAACATTGCTTAGTTTGCGTGATCACAGGCCGTAGGTTCGCCGCATACCTCTCAACGAAAAAGGGAAAATCTTCCTCCAATCAGGTGTAGGTACTCAAGGACCACGGTCCGACTGTACCTCGTCGGATCTTGTATATATTCTGAGTTCTGCCAGAAACTTTGTAATCGTGATTCAGGACTTGCTAACTCGCGTTCTGTCTTATCACAACAGTCATTAGGTCCACTGTTAGTTTTGGCTCCATTGTTATCGTGAGCTGTCGTACTTTTTGCTGATCAACCATTTCTCGGTTACTCGACACTTTGTTTGTGTAGCGCTACGAAGTAGCCGCTACACTCAGTAGAATATTTGCGCTGAGGTATCTATACTAATATTAAAAAGCCGAAGAGGTTATTTGGTTGGTTGGTTAAACGCGCTAATCTCAGAAACTGCCGGTTCAAATTGAAAAATTATTTTTGTATACGATTTTAATTTCAACATTATATAAATGTTAGAAAAATTAGTACAAAGATTTTGGTGGTTAGAAAAAGAATTTAGAAAAATTATGGTCTTGATGCGGGAATCGAACCCGCGTCCGCTGCTATCCGGGCAGGTGCCTGACCGCTCGGCCAACCAAGACACTAATTAACTTGCCGAAATTCTTCTAACCTTTACACTTCATATTTTTTTGTTGGATAGTCAATTTATTGAGGAAGGCTATAAGGCTATATAACAACAGACATTAACGCGAGCGAAGCCGCAGGCAACCACTAGTCATAAATTACCAGAGTTCAGTTTCTGGTTTAATTCCGCGTTCTAACTTCCAACAGAACACACCTTGACAGGGTAACCTCGACCCCTGGGACAGCCGGGAACAAGCGGGGAAAGAGATTAAGGCCAAGGCCTCGAACTCGCAGCAAATATAATGAAGGGGAAACCACCAACAGATGCATTTTTTTATGTTAGACAAGGAAGCCCTTGCCCTTAATCTCAGCTGATGGTAAGTGACGATAAGGGCTGAAAATGGAATCGAGCTTCATCTGGAACCCTCAACCACAGAGGGGCTGGCTATCTTATCACACATTGTCGAAACACAATTAAGCTGTTAACAATATTATTATGGCGACAGATTTTGATAAGATGGTGGTAGCTAGCCAGGCGGACTACAAAGAAGGCCTACCACCAACCAAACCGAGTATAAGGAGTTTGTACCCCCTGGGGATCGAACCCGGGATCTCTAGATCTTCATTCCGGTGGGCGAACCACCGGAATGAAGATCCAGAGATCCCGATCCACTAGACCACGGAGGCGGTTAGATGCATAACCAAAGAGTGTTGATGTTAGTGGGTTCAGTACCCATTGGAACTCTAACTGCCGCACTCAGAGACGTCAATTAATTTTAATGAGTACTTAATGTCAAAAAATTTCATTCAAATCTAGACCATAGACCCGGCAAGAATAGCGACTAGTTTTGAATTATCATTTTTTGGCATTAAGTACTCATTAACGATATTTGGCGTCTCTGAGTGCGGGAGTAAGATTCGGTTAAGGTTTTCGATGTCCAGCGTCTTGACGATTTATAAGAGTACTCATGAATCATCAAGTAAATGCGTTGAACATTGGAAACGTGTGTGTCAAAGTCAAAAGGTTTCCAATATTCTATGCATAAGCTACGCCATCCGTTCGTAAACTACCAGAAGGCCTTGTTCTGAGAAGAACGGGCAAGAAACTCAGAAGTTTTGTTCATCCCTTTACATTAAATTATCAGTTAATGAAATCAACATTTTAAACTGGAATAATTGGAATTAGGTACGTAACTCGAAGACTTTTAAGTCACACGCGCCGCATTGTATATTTATTTAATTTTCATTCCGCCGCTCAGAGAGTTGGAAGACAACTAATTTAGCCCAACAACAAAACATTCACCGACAAAGGACCCGATGTCGCCCCCTTTTGTCTCCCCCCTACGACAGGCGGCTATTTCCACTGAGCCATTTGAGCACTCCTGCACCCGTGGACATGTCTCCTCGGGGAAATGAAAATATTTTCGTCTCGCTCCAACTCCCACTTAATCCTGAGACAAAACACTGTCAAGTGTGTGAGAGAGGTTTTGTTCATGACCCGGCTACCTACTGTCTCGCTAACAAGGGGACTAATGAGCTCCTAACACAAGCAGAACCCGCATTAAACGTCCATTTATTATTTATGCCGACTTATTTTTAAAATGTGTGTGCAGCCGTGTGGTGACGGCACAGTAGAATACAATTGTCACCACCCCAAATCTCTCCCGTGGGTGTCGTACAAGGCGACTAAGGATAAATCAGTGATGAGGAATGGGCAGCAGCGTTCCTCTTATACCATCTAGCTATGTACCTTCTGCGACTTTTGTGCCCGATAAATGGCAATAGCCTCGCCACCTATTACATGGGACCTAGCATAACTGGCGAAACGTGGGTGCCAGTTCACCTCTGCCTACCCCTTCGGGGATATAGGCGTGATTTATGTATGTATGTATGTATTTTTAAAATGCCGTGTGGTGACGGCAGAGCAGAATATAATTCTCCCGGTCCCGGAGTGCGGGTGTCATACAAGGCGACTAAGGGTTAAAACAGCGATTATATATAATGTACGTTATGTACATAATATATAATGTGTGTAATTGCGTATAGTATAGTAAATTACTGTCTAGTAATAAGGCCGCCCATTGTACTATTTTTTAATAATAAATGTCCTGTATTTTGTTTTTTCTTGTGCAGTAGTGTTTATATTGTTTTTGTATTGTAATTAACACAGAATATCGAAAAATCAATTGCTCGCAAATAGGCCGTTGCCGATTTCCAATACCGGTAGGCAATATGAAAAATCTTTGCCGGTTAGTAAATAATTTCAGACACAGAGCCCGGATGGCAATCAGGTCACTGTGTCAAGGACGGGAAGGTTCCTTGTTGATTGCACCCCGGCCAGCTGATACGGGTAGACCCGGGATTTGATTCCTATTCCTCATTTCAATGAGTACTTAATACAAATTAATTTAGAGTGCGCGTGGTGTTTTGAAAATAGAGATAATTTTTGATCGAGTTGGAAATAGTGATAATTTATTTTAAGTTGAAAATTGCTGTTCGATCAATTGCACATGCAAATCGTTAAATTTATTGACTAACGATATTAAAATAACTTAAGTAATGTTGTGTAGTGGTTCTGCGATAGAAAAGGAATGAGGAGCTTGTTTGTTTATTTAAATTAAAACATTATAATTAATCCGATCATAGTTTTACCGGTATTTTTTGGCGTGATTTATGTATGTATGTACGAGGTGACTAATATTGTTTCTGCAATACGGAAATGGAGCAATTCTATTGGTGGATTTTTTCTAGCGCACCGCCTAGCAGCCACCTCGCACATCTCTGGTGAAAAAGCAGCCTGAAGCGAGGAATTAATTTTTCCTTATACTGTAAAAAAATATATTTAAGACCTGTGTAAACTGTTAACTGGATTGTGTATTATTATGAATAAACATTATGAACATTATGAACGGCCGTGTGGTGACGGCAGAGTAGAATACAATTGTCACCACCCCAAATCTCTCCCGTGGGTGTCGTACAAGGCGACTAAGGATAAATCAATGATGAGGAATGGGCACCAGCGTTCCTCTTATACCTACTGTTGTAGACTCCTTTCGTATACCATAGCGTAACTCGTGTGCTAGTTCTTGAGTGATGTTGTCATTGTCAATTCGATTTAATTAAAATATATTTGCAACTGAAAATGCATGTTATTTAATTGGCGACGAGGATTATTAATAAAATGGATCCAGAACAATTTAACAAATTTTTAGAAATACAACAAACGCAACAAAAACAAATTAACGACCTATTAAATATCCTACTACTACAACACAAAAATGCAGTTCCGACAACACCGGAGAATACAGGTACGATATCAACAGAGTCAGCACTAACGAACAGAAAAATTAATATTATTAAGAAATTTGAATGTGAAAAATTTAAACCCGAAACTACAGATGTAGAAAATTTTGTGGAATATTTCGAAACCAAATGCGACATAATAGGAGAACGTTGTACAGAAATTCGTAAAGATTTATTAATTACATGCCTATCACCACAAGTATTCAATGAAATCAAAGTTGCGCTTACTCCCAATTTTCAAGGGGCTACATATGACGATGTCAAAAATAAATTATTGGATTTATTTCGCACTAGAAGAACAAGATTCAAGGCATTGGATGATTTTTGGAACTGTACGAGAGCGGAAAACGAAAGCATGGAACGATACGCCAACCGCTTAAAACATCTGAGTAAACATTGTGGGTATGACGGGCCATTGTTGGAGAGACAGTTACGAGATCGTTTTGCTACGGGATTAAACCACGCGGAACTCCAGATCGATCTCAAGCAAAAATGGCCAGACCTCCAAGAAATACATGAGGGAAAGACGGCAGAGGTATCGTTTGCCCAAATTTTTACCATGGCACAGTCCCGAGAACTTGCGGAGCAAGATAATGCCGCACCTACTACAAGTGTTCATAAGGTCAACTACACACCTACCACGAAATCGAGAGCTCAAGAGGGCCACTATGAGCAAAAAGGAACTCACAGCGCAGGACGGTTGCTGCAACCTAATCAATGCAAGAGATGCGGTAAGCGAGTCAAACATAGCATAGAACGATGTGCAGCCAGGAACCATACTTGTGAAGCATGCAATCAAGAGGGACACTTTGAGAGTTGTTGCATCAAATCAGGAAGAGCATACATAAGTCACAAAAAGCCATACAATAACAAACTGAACAAAATTAACGACACCAAGAATCGTCCTGACTCATCATCAATAGATAGTGACAGCGAATCTGATGAAGATAGTGGGCCAGGTGTCTACAAAATGCAAAATAGAATACGGAAGAGTAAAAGGGTCAACGTTTACATCAATGGACTACCTTGCACAATGGACTGGGACCCAGGGTCAGTATATTCAATCATAAGTGTTCGTTTCTGGAAGGAAATTGGAGCTCCACAATTGAGTAAAGCACCAACACTCCGTGCTTATGGCAATACGAAGTTGAAGCCCAAGGGTCTGGCAGTGGTATCAGTACAAATTGACAGCGAAGAGAAGCTCTTACCTGTAGTTGTTATGGAAAAGGCCACGCCGATGCTTTTCGGCCTGAATTGGAGTGAAGTCTTTAACATGAGATTCCCCGACCAAGTATACTCAGTACAATTCAAACCCAAGACATTAAAAGACCTTTTAGCCTTACATCCAACACTCTTCGACGGCAAACTTGGGAAAGTAAAAAACTACTTCGTCAACATACATATGAAGGCTGGGGCTGAACCTAGACATTTTTACCCACGTCCCATTAAATTCTCCATGAAACGGAATATAGAGGTCGAACTAGAGCGCTTAGTTAACGATAGCATAATTTCAAAGATAGACCCAAATATCACCCCAATAGAATGGGCAACACCAACTGTCAATGTCATCAAGCCCAATGGACAAATCAGAATTTGTGGAGACTTTCGTACCACCATAAATCCTGTGTTGATGACACATGCGCACCCTGTGCCCCTATTTGACCAACTGCGCCAGAACCTTTCAAATGGTAATAAATTTTCAAAAATCGATTTAAAGGACGCGTACCTTCAGTTTGAAGTTGCACCGGAGTCCAAAAAGTACCTCACAATCGCAACGCACAAGGGATATTATCAATATAATAGAATGCCGTTTGGTATCTCAACAGCGCCATCGATATTTCAACACTATTTGGAACAACTCTTGGAGGGGATACCAAGCGTAGCGGTCTACTTTGATGACATCGCCGTGACAGGTCGGAACGATATTGAACACCTACAGACACTTGCATTAGTCTTTGACAAGCTGGAACAAGCGGGACTTAAGGTAAATCTGAAAAAGTGTTCATTTTTTCAAACAGAAATTGAATACCTAGGTCACACGATAGACAAGAACGGAATACGTCCCACGAAAAGAAAACTAGAACCAATACTTAAAGCGTTACCACCTACTAACACTAAGGAACTTAGATCTTTTCTCGGATTTATCAACTTTTACGAGAGATTTATTCCACATTTGCACTCTATTTGTGCTACTCTACACACATTAACAGGCAGCAGACAGCGTTGGCGTTGGACCAATGCAGAGCAAATAGCGTTTGAAAGGACCAAAACTGCAATATCATACGCTCAACCTCTGGTAGCTTTCAGTGACCAGCGGCCATTATACCTTGCTTGCGATGCATCAGAAAAAGGAGTCGGTGCTGTTTTATATCACAAAGACAGAGACGTAATACAACCCATCGCGTTTGCATCACGGAAACTAAGGGCACCAGAGAGGAAGTACTCCGTCATCGATAGAGAAGCGCTAGCAATTTTTTTTAGTATTAATAAATTCGACCAGTATCTCCGGAACATAAGATTTACGTTAGTCACCGACCATAAACCTCTGATTCACCTGCTAGGGACGCAACGAAACTTGCCAAAACTCGTCAATAATCGCTTAGTACGATGGGCATTGCTTATCGGGAGCTACCAATATGACATCACATACACAAAAGGGGGAAATAATTTTCTGGCTGATTTCCTATCACGTATGCCCAGCTCTGAGGAGCAACCTTCAAAAGCCGAAGAAAACGTACATCGTATCGAAGCTCGGCTCAACACCGCTAAAATCATTGATATTGCCTTAACGGAGGATACGATTCGAACGGAAACAAAGAGGGATAACCTATTGAAACAAGTATTACAGCATATTAAAGGTGGCTGGAGAGAACAAACACAATCTAATGACCTTAAGCCTTTCATACGAAAACGCGGGGAACTATCAGAAGAAAGTCGTATCATCATGTGGCAAGGGAGAATTGTTATACCAGAGTCTCTACATGCAATAGTATTAAAATTCTTACACAGAGGCCATCCAGGAACATCAGCAATGAAGGCCCTCGCGAGATTTCACGTATGGTGGCCGTCAATCGATGAAGAGATAGAGGAATACGTGAAACGTTGTCGCAAATGCCAAGAGAACAGGCCTAACAACCCGGAACTGCCAGTGTATTCGTGGTCCATACCGGATAGAGTCTGGGAGAGAATACACTTAGATTTTGCGGGGCCCTTTGAGGGTAAAATGTGGCTTGTGTTAGCGGATGCACTGTCAAAGTGGATTGAAGTAAAGCCCATGACGAAAACAACAACAGCACACGTATGCCAAGAATTGGACGATATTTTTACGATTTTCGGCCTGCCTCAGTTCATTATGTCTGATAATGGGCCACAGTTGATTTCGGAACAGTTTCAAAATTTTTGTAAGGAACGAGGCATCATACATATGCGGTCCTCACCGTACCATCCTCGTACGAATGGTTTAGCCGAGAGATTAGTGCGTACGTTTAAGAGCAGGATGTCTTCGAGCGCTAATGAGCCTGATGGCTTAAGGGCTCGGCTAAACAAGTTTTTGTTGTCGTATCGTACGACCCCACATTCAACAACTGGGAAAACCCCGGCACAACTGATGTTTGGTCGCCAGATTCACACTGTCTTAGACAACATACGTCCTAGTAGTAAACGAGATCTACAGTACAGGCAAATTAAAGCCAACATTGAAGCCGATGTGAAGCCAGGGACCAAAATGTTTAATGCTGGAGAGACGGTATATTGTCGCAACAGAGACAAGTCGGGGTGGAAACCAGCATCTGTTGTGCGTCGGACTGGCCGATATTCATATATTGTTAATACCGAGGACGGCACGCAGCAGCGTTATCACGCTGATCAGATTAGGTCACGTTTGGCCACAGTAGAGAACACGAGCGGAGTGACAGAAAACAACCAGGAGCGTACGGAAAGCATCTCACCTACTCATATTATGGCAACACCGGCAGAGTTGGATGCACCGATGGACGTGACACAAACTGCGGCATTAGTACCAGACGCTAGCAATTCGGTCACACCCCCGCCACAACCGTTACCAAGTACACCACTGCGTCCAGTGTCCCCTCAGCGACGCAGCAGTAGAAGGAGATGCGCGCCCCGTCGGCTGATTGCAGAAATGTCATAAAGAGGAACGGGCGGGACGAATGTTGTAGACTCCTTTCGTATACCATAGCGTAACTCGTGTGCTAGTTCTTGAGTGATGTTGTCATTGTCAATTCGATTTAATTAAAATATATTTGCAACTGAAAATGCATGTTATTTAACCTACCACCTAGCAAAGTACTGCGACTTTTGTGCCCGATAAATGGCAATAGGCTCGCCACCCATTACATGGGACCTAGTATAATTGGCGAAGCGTGGGTGCTAGTTCACCTCTGCCTACCCCTTCGGGGATATAGGCGTGTATTATGTATGTATGTACATTATGAATTCACTACATGGACATGCCCGCCGGATCTCGCTACTAGGTCTGTGCGATGTTTGCCTAGTGTAGGACCGTCACAGTCTGTCTGCGGCTTTTACAAACGAGTCCGCGCGGGCATGTCTGACGGGCATGTCCGTGTAGTGAATTCCCCGCTTTATTCCGGTCACACGGTCCCGAGAGCCGACTTGACGAAGGGCTCTCAACCGCTTCGATCGATCAGACAAGTGTAAAAGGACTCTCGAGTCTCTGTCGGTTCAATTACCATAATTGCTCTTGACGTTCCTCGTCTTTTTGTGTTTAAACAAATGTAAAATGTGGAATATAAATTATTTTCAATGTCTTTATGCTTAGGCTTCTATACATTAATTCATCGCTGGCACCTTTCCGGTGTAATGGATGACGTGAATCAAATGGGAGTGGATGGCTTTATGACGTCTGAGCGATATTTTTGGAAGAGGAAACTGAACCGTTGAACAGAGACTTAGATGACCAGTCGAGAGACCGATGAACGGAGAGTGATTGGGATGACAAAATTCAATTCTAATTCCAATTGACAACATTTCAAAAATGCAACCTCCCAAAATAAAAATATCGTTTCTTTATTTTCTAATCCTGACTTCGAAAATATTTTATTAAATTTTTTTATTACTTAATTACAGAGAAAAAAAATAAAATGTAAAAAACATGCGATGATGTCACGGTCGTGGATGTATGAATTGAATCGTTTGCCTTCCTAGATGGAAGAATAAAAAAGTTATCATAGACATGATGACAGACGTCAGTCATAAATCAAATCCAATGTCATTAATTCGCCTGTCCTATACAAAGGACGAATAAAAACTACTACTACCAATGTCATTAATTGTCATCGTCGAAATTACCAATATTACTGCCGCACTCAGAGACGGCAATTAACGATGATGAGTACTTAATGTCAAAAAATGACAATTCAAAACTAGTCGCTATCTTGCTGGGTTTTATTTTTTTACATTAGGTATTCATTAAAGTTATTTGACGTCTCTGAGTGCGGCAGTTAGAGTAGCAATAAATTGAAATCCTTAATAAACTTTAATTTAAATCGTATTTGACTTTGAAATTAATTTCAAACATTTCTGATAAAGTGTTTTTATTTTCGACACCGGAAACGCCAGTTCGTCAATTTTGACAAGTGAACTTTTTATTTTTCGAGTCAAGAGTGATTTCTCCATTCGTCCACGACAGTGACGTCATTTGGCGCTTACGTCTGTTTAGAATGACCGGTATTTCAATCATGTTTTTTTTGTATGAAAATGGCGGAATTCAGAAGAAATAAAAATATGGGTGTCTTCATTTTCGGTTCATAATAAAGGTATGTTGAAAAAATGAAATGTTGTCAATTCTTGATCCCAATAATAATTTTGATTTAAACGTTGAATAAATGTTAGAAAAATATTACAAAACAAAGTTCGAAAAATTTGAAATTCATCTGTCCTGATGAGTTGCCATATAAGAACTTACAACGTGAAGTTGAATGGTTAAAGAAAATCTAGGCAAGTTAATAGCGTCCCGGTTGGCCGAGAGGTATAGGTCCTGTATTTGCTGCATCTGCCCGGATTGCAGAACACGGGTCCGATTCCCGCATCAGACCAAAGTATATTTTTTCCATTTTAACTTTAGATTCTTCTCAAATAATTTGAAACAAGAAGAATAAACAGATGAAGCTGGTACCCCTAGCGCCTATCGTAACTACATACAAATTAACTCGAAAGTACGTCCGCTGTCATCACTACAATATTTCCCGGGGCTTTGCGGTCGGACGATCGATAGAAAACAAAACGGTTGTTTCCAACCCCGGTTGTTTCTCGGCAACAATATTTATCATACAGTCATATTATGTTGCAGAGGAGTTTTCATTTCACATTACTCATTGCTGTCTTTAACCCCTAGTCGCCTTGTACGACACCCACGGGAGCGCTGGGGGTGGTGACAATTGTATTCTGCTTTGGCGTCCTTGTTAATGGTTGGTGGTAGAACTTTCTAGAGTAGACTGTTCAATCAGATTTGAGCACTTAAACAAATCAGGTCTTAAACAACTTTTTCGTAATAAGAGCGAAAATGGTTACCGCTCAAAGGCGTCTTGAGTGTACGTTGAGTGGGCTTTGCCTTTGGCGCAACAGGTCCACTTAACTCCCACGCTGTTTGCTCCCCCTTCGGCACCGTGAGCCTTAAATAGCACTTATTTATCGAACCTCATATCAAATAGAGTAAGCGAGTCTCTGGGACTTATGCAATTGTGTGTTTGCATAGGTGGATTGGTGTCAGACAGAGCAGTATAAAAGAACAGAAGAAAGAGCCTGTACACATAACTACGATTTGGTGCGATGCGAACTCGCAACGCAGAAAATTGCAATGAGAATATCTGCGATGC
Organism: Cataclysta lemnata; assembly: GCA_963931975.1. NCBI lineage: Eukaryota > Metazoa > Arthropoda > Insecta > Lepidoptera > Crambidae > Cataclysta > Cataclysta lemnata. The sequence goes on from OZ008353.1 coordinate 1,441,820, forward strand.
GATTTGGTGCGGCAAGGCGGCGGAACAAAGAAGAATGAAATTAAGGGAATGCGTGATGCCAATCAACTTGCAAGTTCTTGCGATACGGCGTGCGAGCTCGCAGATTTTTATGATGCGACATCGCATCGCAATTTTGTGTACAGGGCCTTAGGGACCTATGCACAACAGCGGGCTGAAATCTATACTAATATTATAAAGCTTAAGAGTTTGTTTGTTTGGTTGATTAAAAGCACTAATTTCAGAAACTACAGGTCCAAATTGAAAAAAATCTTTTTGTGTTGGATAGTCCAGTTATCGAGGAAGGCTATAGGCTATATAACAACCGATATTAACGCGAGCGAGCCCGCAGGCGACCACTAGTGGTGAATAAACTACCAGTGGCCCACACAACAGACACCGATAATATCGGTTTTAAGCACAACCGTTTGCCATGGCAACACGGCGAGATACCGTGCCCCGACCGTGACCCAGAAGCATGCCAATTTTTTATTTTTAATCTGCGTAAGGACTACACGTGGGAACATGGGGCATATTTTTTGTCGGATATTTGGTTCAATTGCAAAAACATGTTAGTTATGTTAATCACGAAACTATTTGGAGCTTTGGTCATCTAGAACACTATAGGTATATTATTATCAGAATTGATTACTTGCTAAGTTATGAGATATTTAAAAAATAAAACTAAATGGTCTAAAACTGGAATTGTAGGATTACTAACTTTAAATACGTATGCCATACATCATTTTTTTTTAAATCTCTTTAAAGATTTGACAGTTGTGATACATGTTTTTTTTTTAATTATGTAGGTCCCTTATCTTAAACCCACAAAAATACTACAGTAGCACTTACGTTCTAAAATGCTTACTTACTTAAGTATTAGAATCAAAATCCAAGAAAATATAAAAAATACCTGTCGAGACTTTTAATGTCTATTTTCCATCCACAATCAAAAAAATACCTTACAAAAATGTAATGTTGTCAATTTGGAGATGGTTGCTGGGGGATAGGTATCCTCCAGCTAGCAAGTAGGTACTTGTAGGTGCTTGCAGTTTTGACTAGTGAGCCGTAGGACTCTGACGTGTTTATTATAGTATCAGCTTTGGTATTGAATGCGTCAAGGTTTGCGTTAAGAGCTTCGTTAGCGGATCGGGGGCCTACCGCCTAACTCGATTGCTGATGATAGCTATATTGCAATGCACTACTTTCGGCTATAGCAGCAATCCTGAATTTTTAGGCGGCACGGATTTTGTGCCAAATTCATACAAAATCATTCGGTGATCATTCGTTCAAAGCTATCGCTAATAGTTTAGGTACATTTAGTGACGAAATGACAGCATGATGTCATAAACTATAGCTTTTGCTTTAGCAATCGAGTTAGGCGGTAGGCCCCCTGGTAGTAGGTAGATTTTGAACGTCCATCAGTATAGATTGAGGCATACTGCGCACTCTCGTATTCTCCCTTTCACACGCGGGTTTGTGCGTCTTGTCCATTATGTGTATAAATCTATATACGGAACTTACTTACCGAAAATGGAACCTGGTCCGTACGGTATCCCCGCTTTATTTTCGAGGGAATGTTATAGTGAACCACTTACGCTTATATTCAACAAGTCCTTAACAGCAGCCGTGTTTCCCACTCAAGTGGTATCGTGTTAGCGTTGTATCGTGTTTACAAATTTGGTGTCAAATCGATGTCTTCCATAATTAAGGATTGAACAGATTTATAGTCACACTTATTATCATGAACAAAAATCGCGCTTAATCAACACAGTTACGGCAGACTTGCAACACTATCAATCTCTTTGAATACAAAGATTCAATTTTCACAGATTTTAGTAAGGCGTTTGCGGTCACTCACCGTGTTCTGGGTCATAAGTAGTAAGCAATTTGGTTTTCACAGCCATCTACTCCAACGGATATCATTTTACTTGGACAATAGCAATCAGTAAGTGGCAGTGAGGGGATATTATGCCTGTTCCGGTTCATGTTACATCAGGTGTGCCACAGGGCTTACATCTCAACCCTTTATTCTTCATTCTTTTTCAAATACTATTAATTCATATGATTGTCATCTGCTTTGTATGCCATATTAATAAATACATAAATAAATCACACCTATTTATCCCCAAAAGGGTAGGTAGAGGTGATTAATCACCCACGTTTCGCCAATTATATTAGGTAGCATGTAATAGGTGGCGAGTTTATTGCCATCTATCGGGCACGTAAATCGCAAGTGACATAAGAGGAAAGCTGCTGGTCATTACTCATCGCTGCTTAACCCTATGTCGCCTTGTACTCACGGAAGAGATTGGGGGTGGTGACAATAGTATTCTGCTCTGCCGTCACCACACGGCGGATTTTAATTAATTAAATTAAATAAACAAATCGTGGAAACGCTAGCCACGTCGCCATCAAGCTACGCCTTTTTGAGTAGTGTTTAATGAAATCAATTAACTTAAATTGTAGTCTACAATCTTCCTCACTACCTACTTTTATTAAATTTAGCGGATCGGGCTCAGTAAGCTAGTTAAAAACTTTGCAAAACCCCCTCCGTCCGACCCAACTATATTATAGCCTCCTCTTCCTCCAAAGCAATAAAATTAAACTCTAAATTGAATCAGTTAAAGTTGAATTTGCCGGTAAACGTTGCAATTTGAAACGAGATGGAAGTTAACAGAAGTTACTTGATGCAATAACAGGATATTGCCTACTACAACAGCTGCTTGCTTTAAGCAACTTAAAGCAAGATTAATTCACGGTCCCATTAACTTAGTAGGTAAGTTATCTTAAGGTTCCCTTTAAGATGACTGGGCGACTGATTCCCTTAAGGCAATCATGTCACATTTGTCAAAGAAAGTTATTAACTATTAAAATGTTCACTTAAGTAATTAAAACTTAAGGGTTTAAACCGTTTGCGAAACATTTTATACTTTTAAGCGACCTAAAAGTGAGTTATTTATTGTGCAGTGAACATTACCGATTCGTTCTTTATAGGCCTGATTTGCAAGAAGCTAAATCTTGGAAACTATTTATAAAAACCGATCGTCAAATGCCGTCTGATATCTACCGTCCATGCTATTCTTTTTTAGTCAGTTGTTAAGTCATGTCAAATCAAAACCTTGCCTATGTCTTTGTACTAAATAGGAGTGTTGATCCACTCATGTGGTTGATTGTACCACGGCCATTTCAGAATCCACTCTCGATTTCATAGCACTCGGGGCTCATGTAAATATTTAAAATTCAATATCGCAACGAGACAATTCTGGAATATTCAACCTAAATAGTATAGCCTGAGGGATGAAAATGCTACGGCAGGAGCGTATCGCGTGTTTGGGACACTGTTTTGCTGGGTTGACACGACAGCGTACAGCTATCTGTGCCCGGTCATCGTCGCGTAACTATGACAAATGGGAGAGGCCGGCGAAAAATCAAATCATAATTCGTTTTTTTTAATAACCAGTATGATTATAAAATAGGGACAATGGGCCACAGGAGACCATGCTGGCCCATTGGATTGGTGGGTATTAACTACTGCAGGTCAGCCAGGCCCAACGGCTTAACTTTCTCTCTATATCCTACCATCTAAGTAGAATCATCATTAAAGGGCTGGTGATGATAATGAATTTAATATATGCGTGGTGATGAAAGATCAGAATTCAGAAGAATTCTTGACAAGTAGAAAAACTTTAAAACGTATTATAAAGTATGGTTAATATAGTAAAAAATCGAAAAACGATTATTAGGCAGCAATAACTATAATATTAATAAGACATTGCAAAAAGTCGACAAATAAATCTGCGGTACTGTGTTGGATGTGTGTGCTACTTAAATTGGTTGCGTAACATCAGTCCGCAAAATCCTCTTAATACCTTTTAACACGGACCTCTAAAAATACATACCCACCTATGATACGAAAAGTTTTATATTTCAAAGTGTGCAATCGAAAAAAACCCGTACTGCTTCTGCGGTTGACTTATAATTAGAGCAGTTATTTCGTCGAATCTAGCGGTTATAAACAGCGTATTGATAGCGTCCAATCCCAATTGATTTTACGTACGGTGAATAATTAATAAGCGTTGGCTCAAAGGAAACTATACTCATTTTCAAATAGTCTATAACCGTAGTACTAGTCTACTATCTAGAATATTCTTTACGGGAAGGTACGGTAAGCAACCACGGTCACAGGCCTTAAGACACGGAAATGCGCTGTAGACTGTGGTTAATGCACATCTTTAAGAGAATTAATTAAGAAAATGTTACCAGTTCCAAAACACTGGACCCAAAGACAAAAACAGGTACTACAGAATACTCATTTCATAAAGCTAGATCCAAATTTTTTTATGATTTGTTTTATATTTCTACATTGTATAAAGTACAGGAAGCAAATTAAATGTACAAAGGCTTCAATACTAAGTCAATATCCGGCAGTCAAACCCGATATATTTTTGGAATACTATTACTTTATCTGGTTTGATTATTTAAATTTATCATTCTACATCATCTACATCCCTCCTACAGTTTAGCTGGGATCGGTGCAACATTTTACAGTTCCGTTAATAACTATAACCTCTTTTTATTAACATCCATGACACCAGAATGGTTGCAGTCATGAATGAATGTATAAAAAGTTATGGCAAACACTATGTCGAGGGCGATGAACAGAGAGAGTAATTAGGGGGAGAGGATTTAGGGTGAGAGTAATTAGGGTGAGAGGGATGACAACATTTCATTTCATACTGCTCAAGGTTTTAGCGCAGGCAATCAAACCTGATGCCAACCCTCTTTGGATATACTCTTACATACATACATACATAATTCACGCCAATATCCCCGAAGGGGTAGGCAGAGGTGAACTAGCACCCACGCTTCGCCAATTAGGCTAGGTCCCATGTAATAGGTGGCGAGCCTATTGCTATTTACTGGGCACAAAAGTCGCAGTACTTTGCTAGGTGGTAGGTATAAGAGGAATGCTGCTGCCCATTCCTCATCACTGATTTATCCTTAGTCGCCTTCTACGACACCCACGGGAGAGGTTTGGGGTGGTGACAATTGTATTCTACTCTGCCGTCACCACGCGGCCATATACTCTTGTTGGTGGTTAACCCAAATAAGAGTGTCCCAAGCAAGGTGCTTGTTGTTCTACGCAGGGAAATCTCCCTCAGTGGACTCTTGTGACAACCCAGAGGTGATTCAGGGCTGGCACATTCTACGTTATTTTTTCGCTTCCAGACCACCATGGAAGGAATCAATTTATAATCAATCAATACTGGTTCAAACAAATGTACACGAAGTTGTGAAAGCCAACAATACCCATTGATATGGTGCCAGGCACGAAGACCTTCTTGCCTTAGTTTCATTTGCATAAGAATGCGAGTTTTTTCGATTGGAGGTTTTATAGTTTTATTATTGGTTGTTTATTGTTGATCTTATTTATATATTACTAGTGGTCGCCCGCGGTTTCGCTCGCGCTAATGTTAGTTATTATATGTATAGCCTTTAGCCTTCTTCGATAAATAGACAATCCAACACAAAAATATTTTTTTTCAGTTTGAGTCAGTGGTTCCTGAGATTAGCGCGTTCAACCAACCAAACAAACTCTTCAGCTTTATAATATTACTTACTGGCGCACTCAGAGACGCAAATAACGTTAATAGAGTACATAACGTCAAAAAATGACAATTCAAAACTAGTCGCTATTCTTGCCTGTCTATGGTCTAGATTTGAATGAAAATTTTTGACATTAAATACTCATTAAAGTTAATTGACGTCTCTGAGTGCGGCAGATAGTAAGTACAAAACTTATTGCAGATGCGTATCTTCATAAATTTTAAAGATTCTGTTGGAGATGCGGAAGGTACTCAGTGTAAATAAGGTCCACCTAATCACGGCCCTTGGCACTTGGTGTGCCTTGTGGCGAAAACCCTGGAAAAGGCATATAGACCCTTGAAGACAAGGTCTCTTGAGGACAAGGTCTTCGCCTTCTCCAAAAAACCCGGTAGATGATGTAAAGGACTCTCGGCCAACAGCTTAGGTCCTTCAAAAAAATCCTTTATAAGTCATCAGAAGCGGCCGCCTTCTAGGAAGTAACGCAGCGCTTCATTACCTCCTGGGAGTTCCTGAGAACTCCCAGGTACTTATACGCGAAATATGCGTGATTCATGTATGTATGTATAATTATGTTATGGCCGTGTGGTGACGGCAGAGCAGAATACAATTGTCACCACCCCCATCTCTCCCGTGGGTGTCGTACAAGGCGACTAAGGGTAAAGACAGCAATGAGTAAAGGGCAGCAGCATTTCTCTCATACCACCTAGCAATATAAATTTGTACTGCGATTTATGTGCCCGATATATGGCAATAGGCTCGCCACCTGTTACATGGGACCGAACATAATTGGCGAAAAGTGGGTGTTAATTCACCTCTGCCTACCCCTTCGGGGATATAGGCGTGATTTATGTATGTATGTATGTATATGTTCGGTCTAGCTTAGATGTGACGACCATTGACGCTAGTAATAGTAGTTGACGACAATGGTGACGACATTGTTTTAGGTGAGCTGTCGCGCTTTCCACTCATCGATTTCTCGGTTACTCGATACTTTGTTTGTGTTACGCTGTGACGTAGCCGCACCGATATCTATTGTAGAATTATTTATATAAAAAAAACAGAGCAGCAATTAACACGACTCGTTACGTAATTCGAAAACATACGTGCTCCTGAGTCGTGCTTGTCCATTCTTCTCCCTATTCTTACCCTATTTTAGGGGGGGTCGGCACAACATGTCATCCTCTCCCATTCTCTTCTTTCAAACGTGAACACACTATGAACTCCCTTATTCCTCATAATTCATCTTTCGCACAATCCGTCCATCGCTTCTTCGGTCTTCTTCTCATTCTAGGTCCATCCACATCCATATTACTTTACCTTAAGTAATATTCATCGCTGCTCGTCACATGCCCGCCGCTAATCTGTGTTTATCATTCCCACCTAACCTATTGACTAAGTCCAGCACTAAGTCTAGAGCCTATGCAATAAGATATTTTGAACTAATCAATCAGCTGCGTTGAGCTACAGTTTGTCTTGAATCAAATTGCTTTTACCTAGAGAGCTAGTGAACCCTCCGGCTAACGGTCTTCTTGTAAGGCTAAAAATTTGTAGAATTATGATTAAGAAGGGCAATAACCATGACCTGCACATCATCAGCACTTTTATTTTTTAAATTGCTTAAAATAAACTTGTTCCTGTAAGCTTAAAAATTGTAATATAGAATAGGATAGAATAGAAAACATTTATTGGCACACCATGAGAAAATACAGGTACTTAAAAACAATGATACAAAACAAAACATTAGGTATACCAAAAGCACATCCCACGGTTGCAACTTATATGATTTAGTTGTAAGTTAGATTTACCTAGAAAAAAAAAATTTCTTGTATGTATTTAGTTGGTACGCCTTTTTTATTAAATAAAAAAATAAATTTGCTACCTTACATTCATTAATTACTTGCACCTTTACTGTGTGATGGATGATATTAATCAAAAGGGAGTGGATGGCTTGATGACGTCTGGCCGATATGAATGGAAGAGGAAACGTACTGTGGTGACCCCAGATAGATAGGGAACAGGAGATGTACTATAGTTCTCCGAACGAAACTTGTCAATCGAACAAGAATAAAACGAAACTTTGGGACTGACCCTACTCTAATACAGTTCGGATGCTCAAACGAAGAATTTTAAGAGTACTATAATGCTACGATTATACGCGTTACCTTATTCAATGTAAAATAACCGTATTGTACCAATATTTGTTGGTGGTTGTCAACAAACTAAAATATATTTTCAAGTATGTATACAAACTTTTTGTTGGTATCAAGCGTTGGTTCGAACGAAGTTTCGGTCCGATAAAGAATTATAGTAGGAAACGCGCGAAATATCGGCCGTAGTTTCCATTTTCGTTGAATTATAGTAGGCCCCCAGGACAGGGAGAAGAAGAAGAAGAAATAAACTTACCTGGCCTCGCGGATGGCATCCACCCAGTGCACGCAGTCGACCTCGGAAGCGGCGCGGAGCTCGTACTGCCTCTGAGCCTCGCGCCGGTACGAGATCGTGAAGCAGAACTGTTGAACACACAACGGATTATTCCACAAATCCCCTTCTATTTTCGGGGTATTTTTGGATCTCATCGTCACCTAGCTCTATGGATTTAAGTATTGTTTTCTTAGAATCTCCTGAGCATCGCCGAGGGGATTTCTGGACTAAAGTTTTATAAATAGTAAAGGCAGACAGGACAAATGTTTTTAGAAAATTTATGGATCGCTTTTTCTTTGTTCAAATAAAAATTTGTATAATTATTATTTTATCAAAGTCTACCGTTAGTTTTGAAAAACGCCAAGTCTTTAATTGCCACGATAGGTAAAAAGAGTTTCATCGAATATTTTATTATTGTAGCTCGTGCTACCATTAAAGATAATTTGTCATTCTTTGAAAGCGGAGCAATGCAATTAAAGTGGGGACATTTTGTATAAAGTAAAATTTTCTCAAAATTGTTTTCGTGTGACTAATGGACGAAGCGAACATTATCAAATGAAAATCGGTACGTAGTCAGTTTGTCACTTGTCACCCACAACAATTCTAAAGCGATACAAAACATTAGAATATTCGATAATTTGCTACGCGCTGTCCATCTCTGACTATTACGATCGAACCATCTCTGACTATAACGATCGAACGATCTCTGACTATAACGTATTTGGATAGTCAATATTTATTTTATGCTCCCAAAATTAAAATAAAATACCAATACTTGGAGTCGGTGCAGTATCATTTGTTAGACTGAATTTTTATGACCTGACTGGCAATCTTTTTTGGGAACGCTGTTATTGGTGATGTCCTCGTTCGTACGAGAGGGACTCCGGGTGTGATGGCTTCGACGGGTCCAGAAAACACCCTTAGACTGTTTCCACCAGGGATGAAGAACCAATAGAATCACTGTATTTTGCTAGGCTCGCTCAGCACAGCTTTGGTGGTAAAGGGCTAGCGAAATATAAGGTCTTTGTACACACCAAACAAGTGTGTGTATTGCAGACACATAACAGAGGGTGATTGTTGGAAGTAGATGTGCGTAAAATAGTTATGGATCATTGGAAAGGGAAAATACTTTTTGCGATTTAGAAATGGTTGCAGAAGATACAGAACCGATCCATCTTACCGAGGTATTTCTCTCCAGGGGCCGGCTCTGTCGCTCACAATAGGAACCCTCCAACAGGAGGACGCCTGTCGGCCGCGCATGGTTCTCCGACTCGTAATAGAAGAGTAGATTCTGAAAAAAGTTCCGGCTTAACGTCGAAGATACGTAGGTCAAACATAATTAACGACATTCAACCTTTTGTGACGCTAATTTATTGTTAAATTACGAGATAAAAATGGTCCCACCAAGAAAATAAACCTCGTGTTGCGATATTAAAAAAATACTCCACACAATACTGAATCTACCTTCATAATGGTCATTACAAAAAAAAAACAAAATTAGCTAAATGTTTTATGGTCACTACCGAACAAATTGTCTTATTATTAGAAAAGTCAAATCTTGAGATATTATGGTTCCGAATCTTAATTTTTCTTATAATTATTCTTTCTAATCGTGACCCGTGGCAGCCGTGTGGTGACGGCAGAGTAGAATACAAATGTCACCACCTCAAATCTCTCCCGTGGGTGTCGTACAAGGCGACTAAGGATAAATCAGTGATGGATGAGGAATTGGCAGCAGCTTTCCTCTTGTACCACCTAGCAATGTACTGCGACTTTTGTGCCCGATATATGGCAATAGGCTCGCCACCTATTACATGGGTCCTAACATAATTGGCGAAACGTGGGTGCTAGTTCACCTCTGCCTACCCCTTCGGGGATATAAGCGTGATTTATGTATGCATGTATGTAATCTTTCTAATCTTAAATCTAACGATGAAGTAATTTACCTGGTAGAGTATAAACCATCGTAACTGCCACTTGTTGCTGTCCGAGCTCTTCTTGTGAAGGAAACCCGCCTAAAAAAAATTAGGCCTTTATTCTTCATCATCATCATGACCCCTTTAATGTCCTTACTACTAGAGCACATACGTAAGCTATGTTTGGAAGAATATGCGAATGAAAGACACCCTATCAAGGATTCTTTAATGGATGGTATGTATTTATTTATTTATTTATTTTGTTTACAAAATCCACGGATCTTAGAATACAAATATATTAATTTTGATTTTAAGTCTTAAATCTAATTATGGATTTACTTTATATAAACAAAACTTAAGAGGGTTAGTAGATGTGTGTGTAGTGTAATGTGGTTTGTGTGTGTGTGTGTGTGCGTGTGTGCGTTAGTGCATGTGTGTCTACATATTTAAATTATTTTTCCTTCATGTATATTTAAGGCTATGATTCAGTTCTACTTTTCATCACCTTATAAGCATCTGTCTTAAATTTATTCTTACTGCTATTGAAGATATCAATTGAATCGAAGTACTTGTTATAAGTTTGTAGTGTTCTGCATATGACCGAGTTTTTATAATAATTTCTTCGCGTGCGGGGAACGTGGAATAAAGATGTATGCCTTGTACGGTAGGTAGGTGTTCTCAGTTGTAAAAATAAGTCACTAAGCTCAGTACAATCAATGTCACCCTGACAGACCTTATGCAAAAACATTACATCCAGCACTCGTCGTCGATCCTCAAGCGTCACAACACCATGATGTCTATAAGACTCGGCGTAGTCAGACATACTGTGCTGCGACCGGTAATTAACATGTTTTATAAACTTATGTTGAATTTTCTCCAATTGTTGTATGTGTGTGATATATTGTGGATTCCAAATGTTGCTGCAGTACTCCAGTATGCTTCTGACATAAGAATTAAAAAGGATTTTTAAACATTTAACGTCTGAGAAAGGTTCTGTTACTCGTAAAATAAATCCGAGATTTTTATAAGACCTGTTAACAATATCTAAAATGTGCTCATTAAAATTTAATTTGGTGTCCAAGAGAATACCCAGGTCCCGTATTGTTTGAGTCTTTGTGACAGGAACATTACTAATTGTATAGCAATAATTGACGTTATTTTTTTTTCTGGAGAATGTCATGAACATACATTTATTTATATTTACAGTAATATTATTAGCTAAATAATAATCATTCACCCTGTTTAAATCCTGTTGTAATTTAATGCAGTCAGATTCGTCTTTAACTTTTAAATAGATCTTGGTGTCGTCCGCATACATGAGGTATTTGGCATACTGAAAACAATCACCAATATCATATAGGTAGGCTGCATATAATAAGGGAGAGAGGATTGAGCCCTGGGGGACTCCAGAGGGGACAACTATGAAGTCGGATCGATGACCTCCCACCACAACTGCCTGGCTTCGATTACGAAGATAGGCATCCATCCACCTTAGGAGGTCGCCGCAGACACCAAGCTCTTGAAGCTTGCGAAGCAAGATGACGTGATCCACACGATCGAAGGCTTTTTCAAAATCTGTGTAGATCACATCAACCTGCTCGCCGTTGTCCATATTATGTAAGATGTCATTTGTAAACAGGGCCAGATTTGTGTTGGTGCCGTCCCTTAATAAAACCATGCTGTTGGGGAGGGATATTCTTACAGATAAAGGGATATAAGTGATGATGCGCAACTTTCTCCATCAACTTGCCCAATGTATTTAATAGTGATATAGGGCGGTAGTTATCAATACATGCCTTGGAGCCTTTTTTGTGTACAGGGACTACGTGGGCCGTTTTCCAAATCTTTGGGAAGTAGCCCTCTCGAAAACATAGGTCAAAGAGATATCTTATAGGAGCTGCCAGGGACTCGGCACATTTTGCGTAAAAAACAGGAGGAATCCCGTCAGAACCAGGACCCTTAGAACTATCGAGGTCTTTCAAAAGGTTTTTTACCAGGTTTTCGCTTACTTCTATCCCATGAAGAGTGTCCATGCTAATATTATCAATGGGTAATGTAGATGAATTATACAAATACCTCCCAAAGTTCCTGCAAAACAAATCACTAAAGGCTGTACAGATTTCTGCTTCGCCAGAGCATCTTTGCCCATTGTAAAACATAAGCTTCGGGTAATTAGAATAGCATTTTCTTTTTGAGTTTACGTATGACCAGAAAGCTTTTGGACAGGATTTTATATTATCTTCAGCAAAACTGAGATGGGACTTATAATTGCTATTTTGTAAGGCTTTGACCCTGGCACGTAGCTCTGAGAAGATCCGATATTCCAAAGGATTATTGTATTTTTTCCAGTTGCGGTGCGCTTTAGCTTTTTCCTTGATCAACCTTACAAGTTCGCGGCTATACCATATCGGGTAATTATATGAATTATTTACCATAACCTGAGGGACGTGATTAGTAATTGCAGTGTTCAGAATCATATAAAACCTGTCCACCGCCTCCTCCGCGTCTCGAGACAACAACTGGGACCAGTCCTGACTTACAAAGAAATCGTTAATTTCGGCATAGTGAGCTTTATGGAACTTCAGTTTCTTACGTGGTGCCTTTTTTAGTGGTGGAATAACTATATCCGATGTATTAATGGAAATAGTGGGATGATATTTATCCTCTTTCACTAATGGGTAATCAGAGCGTTCCAATCCTAGACCAAAGTTCGCAAATACCAAATCCAGTGTATTGTTTTATGAATTTACCAGGGTATTGTACTGAATAAACCCTGCACCAGACATACGATTAATCAATAAGTAGGCACTGTTTTGAAGCTCCCTAGAGCCCTCCCTCAAAAATACCGGATCACCCGCCGGCCACTGCACACAAGGCATATTAAAATCTCCTATCAAAAGGACATTATCACTTGCGTGAGTATCGAATACCGTTGATAGAACATCGAGTAACTTTAGTACGCGCATAGGTATATGGCTATCGGGTGGCAAGTAGACAACACTGACATGGAGGTCGCGTGAAGCACGAGCAGTGGAGGCGGCGGGGGCATGCGGGGAGGGCCGGTCGCGCGGCCTCGGTGGCGGGGACCGAGCACGAGCAACGAGCGCTCGCCCCGGGACAGTCACCCAGACACACTCGAGGCCGTCACGCTGCCATTCGGGCCGCGCCCGCGCATTCAGTCGCGCCGCGCTCATAATCATCACACCGCCACCCAAGGATCCACGGTCTCGGCGAAATATGTCATATTTATCGTTACTGAGTTCTGAGTCGAGGATACCGTCATATAGCCACGTCTCCGTGACGAGAATCATGTCAGCGTCACAGATGAGCACCCTATTGTAGAACTTGTTTGTTTTCGTCCTGAGCCCACGGAGATTCTGATACAGAAAGTGCAAACCGTTTGGTGTATTATTCATTATCAAGCAGTGAGGAGTAGTGATACTTATTAACATAGCATACACAACAGGCCGAGATACGGGAGAATTGTGGCAGTATATTGTCAATATAGCTATTTTGCGATACAGTGTAAAAAGATAGTTTTATATAATAAGGTGTGCCAATAATTGCTGTTATGTTTATAGACAGAAATTTCAAGAAAAAGTGTAAAGTTCGAATTTTGTTACATGAAGGAAATAATTTTGTGAGAATATAATAATATTGTTTTGTAATTTGTATATGTGAAGTAGTATTGAAATTGTGATTTTTTATTTGGGATATGTGTATGTGTAGATTAATATTATAATTTATAAATGAGTGGTTTTCTATAGTAAATTGAATTGTGAATTGATAACAATTTGTGATTATTTGATTTTTACCAAATCCGAAGAACAGAAAATCGGAACAGGAGGCGAGGTGTTGGTTTTTCTTATGTAAATTCGGCAGTTTTTTGTCCAAACATATTTATAGTTAGCTTCGGATGCCTTTAATTTCGTAGATTTTAGAAGTTGTTTGTTATTACGAGTGAGGTGTTCATTAATATATATTTTTTTAATCTCACCTCCTAACCCGATATCCTTAGAGGTGATGTGTCGGTTTTTACGTGCTGCGGCTATCACGGTATCCTTGGTAGCTCGCTGTTTGAATCTGGCTACGATGCTACGGCTGATGTTGGACTTGCTTTTATGCCTTGGTTGTACGCGGTGCGCGAACTCGACCTCTTCTGGCGTGATGTGGACTCCGGTTTGGGCCGCAATCTTTACTACGACATCGACGGTGGACTCAAGCTCCTGCTCCGGCACGCCAACAACCTCGATATTCTGAGCTCTGGACCACTGCTCTTGTCGGGCGTGTGCTTTCTCCAAGCTTCTAACGCGCATATTTAAGGTAGTGAGGTCTTCGCGGAGTTGTTTGTTCTCACTATTTAGAGCTGCTATATCTGCTTTAGTGGTGGCGTAGAATTTCAGAATGTCGTCACATTGCCCACTGAGAAATTTCATCGATGTTTCGAGACTACTAAGCCGTTCCCCAAGTGCTTTAAACTGACTGGCCATTGCTGTTGTCACCTCTTTGCGTATAATAGTAGCGATATCCATAGGGCCCATGGAAATAGCCTGACTGGGTTGGGATGGAAACAAATTTGCTTCCTTTAATGGCGAGGTAGGAGTTGGTGTACCTTTTCTGATGGTGACATTTTCGTGACCAGCTTCCTCAGGCGGTATCATCAAACTCACTTTCACAGGGGTATCAGAGTTGTCACCTGGCTTCGGCAGTTTGGCAACACATAACGGACACATCCAGGATGCTACCTTTCTATAGATATCCGCCGAAAGATTCACACAAGTAAAGTGATAATGTCTGTCACAAAGTGCGCGCGAACATGTTGCCTTTTCGGACAACTTCAGGGCCTTTTTACACGCACTACAGTTAACCATATTTATTAATAATGCACTGATGATTTTACAATGGTTTATTATGATTTTATTGATAATTTTAATTATTTTTCAAACGGAGAGCAAAATTTAGCGTCTTGTCATTAGGAATACCCTCCAAAAAGAAAAAAAGAAAAAAAAAAAAAGTATCTTATCTACTCTCGAATATATTCTGAAAGAAATGCAAGAAAATTAATCCAGACGGCCGGTTTTTTCGAATGGTCAGTGGTCACTTGGTCAGTCAGTGGAACCATGTGATCCGTGGTTCGAATACCGGTTGTGTGACGAACACAATACATTTCTCGTTCTCAATTGATGGTGTTTATTTACCATGTCCATGTTTATCCATCATTTGGAATCCATAACACAAGTGCTTATGCTACTTACCTACTTTGGGCTAGATAGGTGTGAGTGTAAGGAAAATCCAACATTCTTACGATTGCAAAGCTTCATTAATATTAGGTTTTAAATTTTACTACAAAAAAGGTAAAAATGCAACGCAAGCCGCGAAAAATATTTGCGATGTTTATGGACCTAGTGCAGTGTCTGTGAGAGTAGCACAAATTTGGTTTAAGCGTTTTCAATCCGGAAATTTTGATGTCAAAGATGCACGTCGCTCTGGTCGCCCTATTACAGATAAAATGGATGCCATTTTTGAAAAAGTGGAGCAAGATCGGCATGTCAGTAGTTACGACATAGCTGAAGAACTGGGAATTGACCACAAAACAGTTTTGGCGCATTTGAAAAAAACTGGGTACACAAAAAAGCTCGACATTTGGGTACAGTAAAAAGGTCGTGGTCAAAGGCCAGTCAGGCTTCACAGACTGTGGCGAAACCCGGGTTAACTCGCAATAAGGTGATGCTGTGTGTGTGGTAGGATTGGAAGGGCATTATTCATTATGAGCTGTTACCACCAGGCAGGACCATCGATTCTGAACTCTACTGCGAACAACTGATGAGATTAAAGCAAGAAGTTGAGAGAAAGCGGCCGGAATTAATCAACAGAAGGGGTGTGGTTTTTCATCATGATAACGCTAGACCTCACACATCTTTAGCCACTCAGCAAAAATTAAGAGAGTTTGGCTGGGAGGTGTTAATGCATCCGCCGTATAGTCCTGACCTTCAGATTTCCACCTGTTTCGGTCTCTTCAGAATTCTTTAGGCAGTGTCAGGTTAACATCACGAGAGGACTGCCAAAACCACTTGTCGCGGTATTTTGACCAGAAGTCCCAAAATTTCTATAGCAATGGGATCATGTCCCTACCTACAAGATGGCAAAAAGTTATCGAACAAAATGGTACCTACATACTTTAGTTAAATGTAAATAAACTATATTAAAAAATGTTATGAATTTTCTTAAAAAATGGGAAGAAACTTTTTCCCCAACCTATTATCATAGAATATATTTTTTTATTTAACAAGATGGCAAAAAGTTATCGAACAAAATGGTACCTACATACTTTAGTTAAATGTAAATAAACTATATTAAAAAATGTTATGAATTTTCTTAAAAAATGGGAAGAAACTTTTTCCCCAACCTATTATCATAGAATATATTTTTTTATGTCACACCTGGCCATAAAGTAGACTTTTCCGCCCGCTACGCATACGGAAAATTCCACTTCCTGGTCAGGGGGTGACATAAAACTATAATCTTACCTCGGGCGCTAAAAAAGAAGGTCTCAGATTGCATATATGTGATCTGAGGGCTTCTTTGTTTTATCGCACTTGGTGTACAATCTACTATTAATTGATTAATCCCCGAATACAGAAACGCTCCTCAAATAGAGCACTACTTATGAAGTTAAGTGGACGTCAGAATTTGTATGGAAAATCGTCAATTTTTACAATACCTACAATAAATGTTAAGCTGGACTCAAACTTTGTGTAGCGCGTCTGTATTCGGGGGTAAATCCTAGTAATGTCATGTCATTTGGAATGTTGTCTACTTTTAAACGCGTCATTGCAAGACAACTTTTGTTATACATGTTAGATTACCTATCACACAATCCCTTACCTGTGAGTGATCATACTGGGCACGCTCCGAAAGTGCTATAAGTTGGCCATCATTGACGCGTATGCCCCGTTGGATCTTCGGGCTCAGCATGGTGCCCCTAGACAAAACAATAATGATTATAATCATCATCATCATCACTTGTTTTGTTGTTATCATCATAGCAATAGGCTTACTCCATCACATGGGACTTAACATAATTGATGAAATCACCCTCTGTTTCTAGTTGAACTGTAGTCGCCGCAGTATGTTTCCTCTTCCATTTATGTCACTTACATACATACATACATACATAAATCTCGCCTATATCCCCGAAGGGGTAGGCAGAGGTGAACTAGCACCCACGCCAACCATGTCTAGTCCCATGTAATAGGTGGCGAGCCTATTGCCATTTATCGGGCACAAAAGTCGCAGTACATTGCTAGGTGGTATAAGAGGAACGCTGCTGCCCATTTCTCATCACTGATATATCCTTAGTCGCCTTGTACGACACCCACTGGGGGGGTGACAATTGTATTCTTCTCTGCCGTCACCACACGGCTTTCATGTTGCTTAGATGTCAACAATTAAGCCACTTATGATTCTTATCTTCTATCACACAGGAAAGGTAGCCAGTTATTAAAGAACGTATAAAAATAATGGAAAGGACCATACCGGAAAACCGATAAACAGAGATGTGATCGGGATGATAATTACATAGGTACGCCCGCCTGCCGGACACCAACCTATTTTCCCTTAGAGACAAGGTTTTAAGATGTCTTGACGATTCATACGTTTAATCCAATAATACCAGATAAAATATAATGAATAAACGATCTTTGATTTGATTTGACACGTTATTTTTTTGGTGAAACGTGAGTGTACATGCCTGTAAACGTGAGTGTAAATACACCTATGCCCATTGAACTACTTATAACTCAATGCCTATGCCTACCTCTTTGGGGATATACATATAAGTGTGATTTATGTATGTATGTTTACTAGAAAATATCGAATAAGCAATACATAAACAGTGTATGTTTCTAATTTTTTTTATGAGTTTCTAATTTTTTTTAATTAATTGAGACAGGTTAGGTTTCTCCGATAAATTCGATTACTTTTTTATGAGAATTGAATGTTTGGATAGTTGCCATTGAGAAAACGAAATTCTAAATTAATCAAGACTGAATAAAGTTACACAACTTAAAGGTAACAAATGAAAGACAAAAAAAATTAAAAACATGTCAAAATCCGCGAAATAACTACCAATATAAAATCTGTTTATTATGCTAGTATGTGCTGGTCCTAGTTATGCAGATGAGTAGGTCTTAGAAGCCACATTATATGTAAAAAGAGAATAATAAATATAACTAAGGTATGGCTAGCAAGAAAATATTTGAGAATTTTTTATCGTATTATTTTTCCGAACTATGCATTGAAATCTCAACAGACACTCAATGCCAACATATTTTTATGTATATAACTACCTATTTTGAGGTCAGGAGTTTGAGGACAAATTAGACAATTTTAGTGATTATTAACAACCTTGATTATCACAAGGTTTTAATCTTAAATTTTTTTAAATATTGATTATTAAAACAACTTACCGCTTATGTTTGCTTTATAGGAAATTGTAGATTTTCTTTATTCATGTTTACCCACATCCACTGACTTTCCTCCAACCTTACGAAATCAACTCCAATGCAGTCATAGTTTTAATTTGAAATTAATGAATAAACAACAATGCACTGTGATTCTCCGGTAATAGATTCAAAGACAACCATTTGAAACATTCAATATTTATGCTGACCGTAACAGAAACACGAAGCGCCTGTTGAATTTGCACTAGCAACGAACTGTAGATGTGTGCAATGCTGGCAAAGTCGTGGCAGGTAATTTTGTTTATCGCAAATGCTTATGGGGCGATATTATTTTGCGTTGTCAGTCATGACTAGCATTGCTTTGGTGAATGCTGAGTGTTGAGCACCCAGGGTGTGTGTTGGTCGTACGGCGACGGCGGTGCGACTGCCGGGCCACGCAGCACCTGTAGCTGGATCGACCGCGACGCGCGTGCGTGCCCTTGATGACGTATACAACCGACCATAGACCTTAGAATGCTAAACGCACTAATGCGTAAAACGAATAATTACATTATTTCCCTAAGTACCTTTAAACACCGCCTCCGTGGTCTAGTGGTTCGCTCACCGAAATTAAGATCCAGAGATCCCGAGTTCAATCCCCATGGTACAAATTTGTGCTCGGTTTGGATGGTGCTAGGACTTCTTTGAAGTCCGCATGGTTGGCCTGGCTAGCTAGTAGCTACCAGCATCTTATCAAAATCTGTCGCCATAATAATAATGCATACATACATAAATCACGCCTATATCCCCGAAGGGGTAGGCAGAGATGAACTAGCACCCACGTTTCGCCAGTTGTGTTAGGTCCCATGTAATAGGTGGCGAGCCTATTGCCATTTATCGGGCACAAAACTCGCCGTAGGTAATAGCTAGATGATATACGAGGAACGCTGCTGCCCATTCCTCATCACTGATTTATCCTTATTCGCCTTGTACGACACCCACGGGAGAGATTTGGGGTGGTGACAATTGTATTCTACTCTGCCGTCACCACTATATTCTAGTCTGCCGTCACCACACGGCAATGTTAACAGCATTATTGTGTTCCGACAATGTGTGATAAGATAGCCAGCCCCTTTGTGGTTGAGGGTTTCAGGTGAAGTTCGATTCCATCTTAGGCCCTTATCATCACTTACCAACCAACCATTTCAGGTCCCATGTAATAAGTGGTCCCATGTAATAATCCTTTTGACAGTCAAGCAGGTATTTTTACAAGTACCTACCATGCATTCGGATAAGCTTAGGTTTGCTTTATTATTATGATTTGATTTTTATTTGAACAGTATTAACTGTTAAAAAAATTTAAAAGTTCAGAATATGAAGTTTAGTCAGAAAAATAAGTAATACTTTGATGCTATGGTGTTTTAAAGACAGCAATAAGTATTGGACAGTATTAATAAGCTCTTGTACCACACTTAGCAATATCCGATACAGCGATGCCGATAGACAGCAATAGGCTAGCCACCTTTTACATGGGACCTTGATTAATTGGCCATAAGTGGGTGTTTATTCACCTCTTCCTACGCCTTCGGGGATATCGGGGTGATTGTATGTACAGTGTTTTATAAATATCAATCTTCCTTCGAACCGTACAATAACCAATTGTTCTGTGGTAATTTATAACGGTAAAACAAAAATGCCAGATCTGAACGTTCTTAGCTCTACTTCCCGTCCGTTTGAGAAACGTAGTAAAGCCGCACATCTTTGTTTTATGGACGCAGGAGATTCGTTCTAGCTTTTGGCCGGTAATTAAATATTTATTGTCACTTAACACGGAAATATTGGAGCCAGTTCGCGCCGTAGGTACACTGCACTTGTTTTTATTTGATTAAATGCCGCACTCAGAGTTGTTAATTAACTTTAATGATTATTTAATGTCAAAAAAATTCATTTAAATCTAGACCACAGACCTAGAGACTAGTTTTGAATTGTCATTTTCTGACATAAAGTACTCGTTAAGGTTAATTGACGTCTCTGAGTGCGGTAGTTAAGCAGCCCTTTAATTTCCACACGCTGATAGAATACTCAGGCGGGGAAGCCTAATAAATAGATGGATGGAAGAACATAGGGAGAATGGGCCATAACCCACCACGCTGGCCAGTGTGGATTGGTAAACGACTGCAGAAGCAGTGCCTTCCGAAGCATGGAGGAACTCAAGATAATAAACTTTTGGTCACCCATCCAGTGACTGGCCTTAGTGAACATTGTGTAGTTTACGAAATCGCAGGCTTGGCTCGCTAAGTCACTGCGCTGTCGAACTCATCGGGCATGTAAATCGCAGTCTATTGTTTGATGTTCGATCTATATCATATTCCTATCGGTCAGATTCATTGGGCTATCCACTCCCTTTAAATTCATATCTGAATAGGAACTTAAAACTAGAAAACACATTTTAAAGGAACTTAGGCTCGATTTCACCAACAAGTAAATCAAGCGATTAAAAGATACCCGTAAGTTTTTGACAGTTCTTACATACGATAAAATGTCAAAACCGTCGGTTAAATAATAATTGCCTGTTTATAAGTGTTGGTAAACTCGGGCCTTAGTCCACTGAGCATGAAATATTACGGAAGAAATGGCTATATGGTTTAGACCCTTTGTCTTCTCTAAAAATATAAAAGTGTCAATACTCATTCATACTGTCAGTGTCAGAAGTGTTTGGCGCGTTTCGTGGTGTCAATCAGATTTTTTTCGATAATTCTTAAATTGGTTCAGAGTGGATTTTGTGCAGTGAAAGTGATGTTATTTTGATGCACAAGCATCCGTGTTGATGTGCAATTATGCAGAATCATTGAAAAGTGTTTGATGTTGTGGTGAAGATCACTATAAATGGATCCATTTCATCAGTCACCATCATGAACTCTGTTACCATTCAATTCGCGCCAAGCACTCCCTAGATGCGTTAAAATGTGTGACACCCATATTTTAACGTAAAATTCATTTCATTCATACATTTCACGCACTCATTATTTCATACTGCTACAGATAAAATATACACTAAAGACTTGGCTGTATGGGCTAGACCCTTTGCCTTCCCTAAAATATAAGGAGAATTTAAAAAAAACTGTCAGTGTCAGTCTGTGTCATGTCAGACTCCTAAGTCATTGGTCATGTCTGTGTTATCTGTCACTGTGTTGTGTCCGTCCGTCGGCAATAATCTGTCTGTCAGTGTGTCAAAATTTTATTGAACTTCTTACCGTGGTAAATATTTGTAGTCAATAAATACATTGCAAATTCACATTAAACAACAATTTCGCGAGCTGTTTTCAACTGGATATATTCGTTACGCGTAATTACTCAAAGCAACATTCGCTTGCGCCTTTCACGTGTGATTTATTTATGAATTGAATGAAGAGAAGGTAGGGTGACATTATGGCATCCGGCTCCAAAAACGATATTGTGAATAGATTGTTGAACGTTAGATTGGACGATGGGTCTGGTGGCGATGAGTTGCCCCAGAACATGTTGCCCTCGAACCAGCTGGCGAGACAAATCGAGCAGCAGCGGGAGGATGAGATTGCTCAATCGAACGAGCCTTCGTCGTCGTCGTCTGCCATTGAGAATCTACAACCCACCAACAACACTGGGGGCCGTCTGCACAACTGGCAAGCCACCAAAACCACGGTCAAAGAACGCCTATCCTTCCTGTTCAACAACGAAATCCTGTGCGATGTACACTTCATAGTAGGCAAAGAAGCCAACCAACAGGTTATTCCTGCTCACAAATTCGTTCTATGTGTAGGAAGTGCAGTGTTCGACGCCATGTTCAACGGTGTGCTAGCCACCAAGTCAGATGAAATTGAATTGCCGGACGTTGAACCAGCAGCTTTCTTACACTTACTCAAGTTCCTATATTCCGATGAGGTGAGAATTGGACCTGAAAGCGTTATGACAACACTGTACACTGCTAAAAAGTATGCTGTTGCTGCCTTGGAAGAGCACTGTGTAGATTTTTTGAAGAGCAATTTAGGTACAGATAATGCATTCCTGCTGTTGACTCAAGCTCGTCTCTTTGATGAGCCTCAGCTTGCTGCATTGTGTTTAGAAATGATCGACAAAAATACTACAGATGCTCTCAATGCTGAAGGCTTCACGGACATTGATCAAGACACTTTAAATGCCGTACTAGAAAGGTGATTATATAACTTGTATTTCACTACATAATGGATGCATAATGTAATGTTAATTAATAAAGTCATTCATTATTTAAAGTCAGCATTTGGAAAGGCCAATGTTTTTTGTAGAATACTGTATCGTAGGAATAAGTTTCAATGAAATCCTACTTTCTCAAAATTTTAATTAATATTTATATCCAGGATATTTTTTGACTCTCAAATGAAATTAAATGAAATATATTAATATATAAAATTTTTCCAGGGACACATTGAGAATTCGTGAAGCCAAAATCTTCTCAGCAGTATTGCGTTGGTCCGAAGCAGAATGCATAAGACGTCAACTCCCTGTCACTCCAACAAACCAAAGAATGGTCTTGGGCCGAGCTTTTAATGCAATACGGTTTCCATTG
This sequence comes from Cataclysta lemnata, assembly GCA_963931975.1. Lineage (NCBI taxonomy): Eukaryota > Metazoa > Arthropoda > Insecta > Lepidoptera > Crambidae > Cataclysta > Cataclysta lemnata. The sequence continues at coordinate 1,464,787 of OZ008353.1, forward strand.
ATGTCGGTTGAAGAATTTGCAATGGGTCCAGCTCAAAGTGGTTTACTTGATGACAGGGAGATAGTTCAATTATTTCTTTATTTCACAGTCAATCCTAAGCCTAATGTGGGTTTCTTGGACACACCTCGATGCTGTATGACAGGCAAAGAACTGACTGTGAACAGATTTCCCCAAACTGAATCAAGGTGGGGCTACAGTGGGACTAGCGATAGGATTAGATTTACAGTAGACCAAAGAATTTTCGTTGTTGGTTTTGGATTGTATGGTTCATACTTCGGACCTTCGGAATATGAAGTACACTTACAGGTTAGTTCTGCAATTCTGAAAATTAATAATAATGATATTCCTATGAAATTTTTCAAAAACTTATTATATATTCATCAACAACGGCATATTCATCAACAATTTAATAAAAAAGCATTTCTCAATTAAGCAATTACATAATAGGAATTTCATCTGATTAGTCTAATTACTCATTTTTAATGTACCTGCTATTAGCCATTAGTACACTGGCAGTGATCATCACTACAGATAAGTGAGGTGTAAGAATGTTATGCATACATACATAAATCACGCTTATATCCCCAAAGGGGTAGGCAGAGGTGAACTAGCACCCACCCAGTTGAGAATGTTATGATAAATATATATTTGAAATTTACAGATAATCCACTTGGCTACAAAGAAAGTATGTGGTTCAAACACTACAACGTTTTGCTGTGATGGAACCGACGATACGTTTAGAGCAATGTTCAAGGAGCCAGTGGAGATTCTGCCCAACACGTCATATATAGCGAGTGCCAAACTAAAAGTACGTACTTATTCTATACTTGTCTTTGAGGTTGAGTACCAGCATTCCTGGTGTACCATTGTAGTACTGTACATGGATATGTACAAGTTTTACTTCTTCTTCCAGGGCACAGACTCGTACTACGGAACCAAAGGTTTACGACGAGTGACAGTCGACTGCAATAACGGCGAAAAGGTGGTATTCCAATTCTCTTACGCAGCCGGAAACAACAACGGAACATCCGTTGAAGACGGACAGATACCCGCCATAATATTCTATATATAAAAATGAATGTCAGTTAATGAAAAAATTAACCCCTGTATTCAAAAAAGGAAAATAAGATTTAAAACTCTTTTTAAACCGAATCACGAATCTGCCTCTTTTCTTCACAGCGTTAAAATTGTTGGACAGAAAGAGACGAAAGAGTATTTAGTGGTATTATGAATAAGGGGCTTAATAGGTTAGGTATACATAGATTTTTAACTGTTGTATGTGATTAATTTATAAACAGCAAAGCATCGGAAAATTAGTAAATGAGTATTATTATTAATAATTATAAAATACGAAATGTGCTTTGAAAATTATAAATAAATTATGTGTTAATATTAATAAAATCATGGTGTAGAAGATATATATAATTTTACGTAAATGGATAAAGAAGTTTGCGAAATACTTTAAGCATACAAATAATGCGGCACAAACTGGTCACAATACTGTGTTTCAATTATCTATTGTTACAAGATAGACCATAGACAATGGAGGATGGAAACAATACCTGTTTTATATATTTTTTAATTATTACTAAGTAGTAAAAGCACCAAAATAATTGAAAGTGCTAGTGCTGTAGTGTGTAAAGGATATAATTTCGAAACGAAATTTATTTTTAATTTATACCTTTTATGGTACCAACAAACGTAGGGTTTGAAATTTAATCAAAGGAGGATTGTTTGAATATTTGGAATAATTTCCTTTGGCACCAAATGTAGCCGTTAAGGCAAGATACCGCTACATGTTGTCTTACTTTCACCAAAGAACGTTGAATGTCCGTGGTGAATCCACGGCCATGCATAGTGGAAAAAAAAATTTAAAAGGCGTGATTTTTCTTACATGTAGATCTGCTCTGAACAATTATGTTCCTCATAATTAGGTGATAGTGATTTTGTACATATCATTTTTGATACGAAATTATTTTTACAATGCTATTTGTTTACGTACATAGAAATTGCTTTACCAGAAGACCTCAAACACTTGATAATCAGTTTAACTTTTAACCATAATCATCATAGAAGAAGATTACAAGGATGGCCATAACCCACCACGCTGGCCCAGTGCGGGTGGGTATCGACTGCAGCCGGGACCAAAGTGCTTAACGTGCCTTCTTAAGGGCGTAAAAACCCCTGATAGCATATTTGGTCATCCATCCAATGATCGGCCTCTGCGAAATTTGCTTAGTTTACGCAGTGTTTGCAATCGTAGGGCGAGCCAACTAAGTAAACCTTTAAATCGGTTTTGCACAATGCGGTTTATACATTTTGTTTTATTTATCGACTGGTACGTCATCGTCTTAATTTGAAGTGGTAACCCTACTGATTGGCGTGTTTCGAACGAAATTCCGCCCAACCTTCCATAGAATTTGCTTAGAGTTAATTAGCCGCAATGTAACTCATTGGCCTGGATTTCTGAACCATCCACTTTGCCGAATAACGACTAAAAAATATTTGTTACTGTCGAAATTAACCAATTTATTAATTATTGGTTGTTTTATTAAATAAGTAAGTATGGTTAGAATAGTGACCGTCAGAAGCGAAACCGGGTTTGGTTTGATTGTATATAGTTATGTCGCAGTTTATTGTATTTTATTGTACGTTAGCCGGGACAAACCTGCCAAATGTCTTCAATTGATTTTCAACGCTAACGCACTTGATATTAGTTGCTAAATCAATTAATAATTTATAGGCTGTCACACTCGAAACCCCTCTGGGATCATTTACTTTGATTGTTTTGACTACTCAATAGGAATTTTTCTATAATTTACTATAGTCTGTTCACCGTAGGATGATACGCATGACAGCTGTCATATTCATATATGTTTTGATCTATCCCTTTCAAACATAACCTCTTTTTATATTTACTGCCTGCTGTCATAGAACTCGTCCTATAATACGTCTGAATGTTGCTATAATAAAATAAAGGGCATCACAGTGTTACCCTTTTTTAAAGACCAAATTAAGCTTTACTTTAGATCCGCCTTATAATGTTATTTTAACTTGAAAATTTTCTGTGTAGGGCTCGGTACTAGTTTACACCGGTCAGTACCAACAATCATTTGTTTAATCTTACATTCGTCGAACGTAGGGCAGGATGAGTCGGGCAACTATGTGGCCAAACTTTTCGAACGAATATAATACAAATCTCAATTTTTAACAGATTCTCTTCCATTTGACACTACGGTCGCCATGTTGATTTCTTTGTAATACGTTAGTTTTTTAAGTTTGTATTCTATTCTTTCGAATAGATTGGCCGTTATCTAGAGGGGCTGGTGCACGTACGAAATTTACTATAGATTTAATTTGAATAGATAAAAATGATTGTAAACCGATTTAAAATTTAAAAAAAAAACGCAAAACGCTATACGAAGTTCTAATTAATGGCTGTGCGGCGGTATTGATAAGTAAATTAATTACTAAACATGAAGTCCTAACAAGTACATGTAACCGGTGTAATAAAGTATCCAATGTCCGAACCCAGAGTCTGAATTATAATCATTCATTTTATTGTTGCGGTGCCAAAATCCAATAAATCGTATATTGCGTGAGATGACTCGGCAATAAAAGGGATATGTAATTATAGTAAATATAAACATATGTTTATCTTTAGTAGGTAACTAAATAAATATGTCAAGCTTATATTGTGAGTGTAATAGTGTCTAATTGTTTTTGTTGCATTATGTAAATGAATTGGTGTCTAGTCAAGTATCGTTGTGTTTTTTTTTATATCTGTACCTAACCATAAGAATCTTAAAACGTTAATCGGTAGTTGCAATCGACGCTCGGTCCAGAGAACTCTCGAATTGGGACCTTGGTCCAGCCATCATCTCTACAGACAGTGTTTCTACCTTATATCTTGCTTGTTTTTAATTTGAACATCATATAAGTGTTATAAAAATATTACAAATAGGTCAAAAAAGTATGAAAAATTATAGTTCCCGCATCAATGCTATAATTTTTCTAACTTTTTCTGACCTATTCTTATTTGATTGTATCTTTCCATTTGGTAAATATTAATGAAATATAGAAACGACTAATATATTGTAGGTACGTATCCATGTAGGACTATGATTTACAAGTGTATATATTGTTGTTAGGGGCATTTTGTATTACATTTACATAATAAAATTGGAAAATACACCACGTTGTATTAATAAGATCTCTCGAAACTTCAAGTGGGTGTTTCATAGGGTGGTGATTCTATGCCAAAGTATCGATAAAGTGCCACCAACTCATCTGTAGGTCAGCCGATTGATATCGCTTTCGTTTACCCGTCACTGTCACTCATTGAGTAAGAAGGCAAAGTGTGAGAGTGATGCCACTACATTTGGTGGTGTCGCTAGTGGTGAACAAAGAGTGTCATAGAAATGTCAAAATCTATGCGTAATTGTTAGTTCCAATTTTCGCCGCCCGCCCAGATAAATTGGTGGCACTGTATTTCCATTACCATAGCACAAGTTAAACAAGCTATGACTTACAATCAATGGGAGATATTTGAGTTTTGTATAGTTCGACGTGATATTTATTGTGTATACTTTCTTAATAAATATGCTTACTACGTGTTTCTTACAATTTCCCGTAACTTCAAGACGGCATTCTTCTTATCGAAATATAACTGCTTTGTCCAAGAAACAGATAGAAAAGCTCCGAAATTTGGATGCGAATTTCGGAAATAATTCAGTTACAAAGAAAAAGCTTGTAAAGGTCGCCACGCCTACATATTATTGTACCCTGTAGGATGTGACTATAGTCCGATAATCTCGTGCGCGACTTTCCTGCTCCCCCCCGCATCGCCCGCCCCCGCTAGCATCTAGAGAGCCACCGTCTCGTGCCGCATGAGGGTCACGTACGAACTTGTAACGAACGGTTAATAATTTAATAATTAACAGAGAAAATTATAACATATTTTTTTTTAAATATCTCTACTGCGATATTCAGTGGCCATAATCCGACAGTTACGGGAATTGAAAAAAAAAACACTATCGCAAAACTTTTTTAAGAGAACAAAAGTAATCCGACAGTTACGGGAATCGAAAAAAATCTTTATTTGGGGAACTTTTATACGGGAGTAAAAATCCCACCTTCTCTAGAATTGGAGAATCGCTGGCCAGTAGGTATAGTCGAAGCAAATTTACCTAATAGCTAACCTTAAACTGTCAAAATGTCATTCATATTAAACCATGTCATGCGGAATAGATCCAACAGGTTTAATTTTGATGAAATGGCAACTAATACGAACTGCGACGCCTTGCGAACTTTGGTTCCGTTCTGCATGACAGTCTAAGTGTAGAATGAATGTACCTACCCTACGACCCTTAACAAGTTAAGTTTATAGGAATTGATCAATGTAAATTGTATTCTGTAAAACTCTTAAGAATAAGATGTGTATTTTTAAAATGAAAATATTTTTTGTATAGCTGAGAAGAAGTTGGATTAGATGTCAACAATAAAAATAACAACTACACTGATTTGATATTTTTATTTAAAATTTATTCCAAAGCCGGTTGCCGGTTGCATACATCCTCGACCGTGACGTCATCGCATGATTTTTACATTAATTTTTTTTTCTCTGTAATTAAGTAATAAAAAAATTTTATAAAAATATTTTCGAAGTCAGGATTGGAAAATAAAGAAACGGTATTTTTATTTTGGGAGGTTGTCATTTTGAAATGTTGTCAATGGGAACTAAAATTCCGCCTGCTATTTTGTTTGTCTAGGAGTGTCAAAGTGAGCGAGCAGCGCCACCCATCGCGCGCAGATTTATCTGGAGCGCACTTCTATGAGCAACCCATCTCGTTCTGCCAGTCTTCGTGCCGCTTGGCCAAGTTCTTGGAAACCGGCTTGGTCTTGTCTATGGCCGTAAGAATGTCGCTCAGGTTCAACCTGCCCTTGCGATTGGTACATTCTGGAACCAAAAACATGTATAACCATATAGAAAAAGAAAATAGAAAAAGAATTTCGAAAAATTATGATCTTGAGGCGGGCTTTTTTCTAACCACCAAAATCTTTGTCCTAATTTTTCTAACATTTATATAATGTGAAAATTAAAATCTAATAGTTTATAAAGCAAACCCAAGCTTAACCGAACGCACGGTATTTGTAAAAACATCTGCTTTGGAATGTTTGAAATTAATTTCTACATTGCGAGGGTACCCGTTGGCTTACAACGTGAAGTGTAAAGGTTAGAAAATTTTCGGCAAGTTAATTAGTGTCTTGGGTGGCCGAGCGGTCAGGCACCTGCCCGGATAGCAGCGGACGCGGCTTCGATTCCCGCCTCAAGATCATAATTTTTCGAAATTCTTTTTCTAACCACCAAAATCTTTGAACACAGCGCGCTATGTCACTGCGCTAGCGAGCTCCTGTATTGTGCTCCTGGATTTTCATGTATTATATTGTTACATACATGTATTTTAATACTGTTGCCTTTCCCTATATCACTAACTCACCTCTGCCCACCATGCAAGGCAGCATCTTCCTGACGTTGGCCATGAGCGCCTCCTTACACACCAACTTGATGTCGCTGCCAGAATACCCCTCGGTCTTCGCAGCCAACTCCTGGAAATCCACCTTGGGGTAAAACTCAATGTTCTTGGGGTCCAAAAACTTCTCGAATAACTCTATTCGTGTTCTGAAGTCGGGGAGCGGTATGTAGATCCTCTTTTCGAGTCTTCTTAGCATGGCTGGATCTATTTCCCTAAAATTATATACACCTATTTTTATATGGGACATAACATGGTTGGCGAGGTGTGGGCGTTAATTCACCTCTGCCTCCCCCCTTAGGGGATGAATAGGCGTGATATTTGTATGAAGGTACTTGGTAAAATAATTCTAGTACAATTCGACAGCTAGGTACATTAATAACCCCACACAAATTATGTTAGGTCCCATATAATAGGGTGTGAGCCTAATTGGGCAACCAAATAAGGTGTGAACCATCGGTCACGTAAACCGCAGTAGGTAAATTGTTAGGTACCTAGTAGGTATCAGACGTACGCTGCTGTCCATTACTCAATGCTGTCTTAACCATTAGCCACCTAGTACGACATTATGTATTTGGTGCATAATTTACAATGAATAGACATAACTTGTTGACAATGATGAGTTTCTCTACAGCCGATTTGCTAGCGGAGCGTTGGGCTCTGGCGCGTTTAGTATCAACTTTATGTGTATCTATTCGTCTTGACGATTCATAAGTGTATTGTAATCATACCAGACATGAATAAACGAATTTTTGACTTTGACTATGATCGAACCGGAACCATCTTAGATCCGGTGGGCTAACCTGGACGACAGAGGCGGTTTAAATGGGCGTGATTTATGGTTGTTATTAATTACCACTGAGCTGTTTGGGTTGGAATGTTGTCATTCCAATCACTCTAGTCCAATACCGATTATTGGGGTCGAGAGACCAATGAACGGCATTGGTCTCTCGACATGGTCCGTTCCGTCTCTTTTCTATACACTCATTCATCACTAGCACCTTTACGGTGTGATGGATGATGTCAATCAAAAGGGAGTGGATAGCTTGATGACGTCTGACCGATATGAACGGAAGAGGAAACATACTGCGCCGACCCCAGATAAACTGGGAACAGGGCAGGGAGAAGAAGAAGAAGACCCATAACACGAGAGCTTATTCTTCTTACTTTGGGCTTGATGATAGGTGTGAGTGTAGGAAATTTAATCGTAGGTATAATTTTTTAATTACCACGGCATATTAGAGTTGGCCAGCAGAAAGACCACGCCGTCCCTGCCCGTGACGCCGTCGAGCTCGGTCAGCAGCTGCACCTTGAGGCGGCGCGAGGCCTCGTGTTCGCCGGGCGCGGACCGGTCCGCCGCCAAGGTCTCCACCTCGTCCACGAAGATCACGGAGGGCGCGTAGTATGTCGCCATTTCGAAGAGGACCTGGTCGAATCTAACGTTTTGCAGGGCCTGTAGCCAAGTGGCGATCGTTTCATAACGATAACGTGTCGAAGTTCGTCATGATCGGTCTTAGCTTGCGCTACCAACATAATTAGGAACTTACGAAGACGATTTTGGTCACGTGATTTCACGGCGACTTATATCTATCCATTGTCTACCTTAACCCATTAATTTTGCTTTATCGAACTTCGTTATCTTTGTCGGTGTGTTACTTTGTCTAGGCCTCCTGGTAAGGTGGATGGCTTCTGAGCGTTGGTTTACAATGGGCTTCGTGAGAAGACAATCATACGGCAATGTAGAGAGAGTTTGAAACAGCATTTGCCATAAGAATGAGGTTGTAAACAAAAATAATAGTTTTTATTGTGTAAGTAGGTGGCTTACTTAATAGCGCCTGAGCTCCCCTTTGTACCCTCGCGCCCCTAGGCAAATGCGAGGACCTCCACAGTAGGCTTGGAGGACCCCAAGGAAGGACGGAATCCCGAGGGAGGACGGCATCTTCCGAGGGGGGACGGCATCTCCCGAGGGAGGTATACTGCCGATAAAATATCTACTGGATCGGATCGGGGCTTGGGTGGGTTTTGGAGACCTATCATTACAAACTAAGGCTGTTGATACTGCGCACTCACCCATCCTCCCTTGGACACACAAGTTTTCAATGTCCAACGTCTTGACGATTCATGAGTGTATTGTAATCATACCAGTAGGCCTATTCGCTAACTTTTTTTGACAGTTGAAAGTGATGATCACCGAACTATTTACATAACCATTACTGTTTTCACTAATGTAGTAATGGATTAGTAAATAGTTCAGTGATTATCACTCTCAAGTGTCAAAAAAGTTAGAGAATAGGCCTACAGATATGAATAAACGAATTTTGACTTTGACTAGTACCTACATAAAGAACCCACCTTCACAATCTTTTCCGACTCCCCTCTCCACTTATTCACAACGGTACTGCAGGAGACATTGAAGAAAGTGCACCCCGCGTCGCTGGCGACTGCGCGCGCCAACAGCGTCTTCCCAGACCCCGGGGGCCCGTGCAGCAACACGCCTCGCCACGGCTCCAGCAGACCGGTGAAGACTTCGGGATATCTGCCAACATCATCAAAATATCAAAGGGGTATGGGCATTTTGGTCTACTGACCAATAGACATGAATCGTATAGCAAGGGATAGGCCCTTTCTAGAGGGAAATAAGTTATTATGATTGAGTTATAAGGTAAATTCTTCTTCTCCCTGCCCTGTTCCCAGTCTATCTGGGGTCGGCGCAGTATGTTTCCTCTTCCATTCATATGTCAGACGCCATCAAGCCATCCAATCCCTTTTGATTCATATCATCCATCCCACCGTAATGGTGTTAGTGATGAATGAATGTATAGAAAAGAGACTGAACGGACCATGTCGAGAGACCCATGAACGGAGAGAGTGATTAGAATGACAACATTCCATTCCATACTGCTCAAGGTTTTGGCTTAGGTTTTACAGCCGGCCGCCTGCCTGACACCAACCCTCTTTGGGTACGCTGTTGTTGGTGGTTTGCCCTCCACCATTCGGGTGCCCCAAGGTGCTTATTGGTCTACACCGGGCAATCTCCCTTAGGCGACTCTTACGACACCCACGGGATGAGTTGGGGCTGGCCTATTCTACGTTTTTTGTTCGCTCCCAGGCCAGCAGAGGAGTTATAAGGTAAATTATAGTAGTTCAATGATTATGGGGTCACATTTCGAATTGTTGTCCGATTCGAGATATCGGCTTATAAATATGTGTTTTTTGTATGCAACTCACGGTCGCCATCTTGATTTTTTGCATACACCTGCGCTTTTAATACAGGAGAGATCTATTGATCTCAAACTCTCTAAGTATTTTTGTTATATTCGTCGTGGCTGAACTGATTTTAATGATTAAGGTCTTAAATGAAACGTATAGAATTAATGCATATCGAATTACGACGTTTGACGAATATAACAAAAATACTTACTGCCGCACTCAGAGATGTCAATTAACTTTAATGAATACTTTATGTCAAAAAATTTTATTTAAATCTAAACCATAGATCCAGCAAGTATAGCGACGAGTTTTGAATTGTCAATTTTTGACATTAAGTACTCATTAGCGTTATTTGACGTCTCTGAGTGCGGCAGTTAGAGATGTAATCACAAAATGATTTAATAATCAAGGTACGCGTACTCCGATCAGACAACAAATCAGGACAAGCGCTAAACCAATTCGTATTCTATGAGTACATACCTTTCTAACGATATATGACTTATATCTATTGGGTCCTAGACCAGAGTCCATACATTTGTGCTCATACCCCATTTCTCAACCGACTTTGTTCTTTACTACCAACAAGTTAAGGGTGATAATGGATTGAAGAAAATTGACAGTTTTGGGTAGTCTGAAGTGCCTTTGACGGTAATGGACCTTTATAAAAAAAAACAGGCCAAGGGCGAGTACGACTCGCGCACGAATGGTCCCCTAACATTATCATTATCAACCGCCCGTTAATGTCCCCACTGCTGGGGCACAGGCCTACCTTATGCATACATACATAAATCACGCCTATATCCCCGAAGGAGTAGGAAGAGGTGAATTAGCACCCACATTTCGCCAATATTATGTTAGGTCCCATGTAATAGGCGGCGAACCTATTGCCATTTATCGGGCATAAAAGTTTTTTGCTAGGTGCTAGGTGGTATAAGAGGAACGCTGCTGCCCATTCCTCATCAATGTTTTATCCTTAGTCGCCTTGTACGACACCCACGGGAGAGATTTTGGGTGGTGGCAATTGTATTCTGCTCTGCCGTCACCACACGGCGTACCCTATGCATGGAAGAATATAAAACCCACCACGCTGGCCCAGTGCAGGTTGGTGGGTATTAACGACTGCAGATGCAGCCGGGACCAACGGCTTAACGTGCCTTCCGAAGCACGGAGGAACTCGGGATAATAAATGTTTGATCACCCATCCAATGACCGGCCGTAGATGTAAAAAATATTGTCTGTTTTATGGCAGCCCCCATAAATATTTATTTTATTCTTTTTATTAATATTTGTTGTTATAGCAGCAACAGAAATTATATTATCTTTAGGTTTCGAACCTTTAAAAAAAGGCTAGGTCAAGAGTACCCGAAACCGACGGCCATGCATGAAAACCACATAAGGTCCGTAACCTTCTGTGATTGCGGTTTCCAGCTAGATGAAGCTCGATTCCATTTTCGGCCCTTGTCGTCACCATCAGGAGAAAACGCATAAAAAAAATTAAAAAGATTGTAGTCAAGTCAGCTCACCGCACAGGATACACTACAGACTCCATTAGCAGGCTCTTGGCTGACGACAGGCCCTTGACGTCGTCCCAGGTCACACCCGACGGCCGGACGATGTCCTGGTACACTATCTCCACCAGCTGCTTCTTCTCTGGACACATGTTCGCCAACAGTCCAATTAACGGCTTCCTTTCTACGTTGGGAACTAGCGAAGCATTTTTGTATTGATCGTCCTGCAATTGAAAATTTTGTGTCAACTCCTGCAACGCCGTGCCGTGTGCTGACGGCAGAGCATAATACAATTGTCACCAACTCCCATCTCTCCCGCGGGCGTACAAACGGCCGCACTCGGAGACGATTTAATGAACATTAAAAGACATTTTAGTACAGATTAAATTAAATTGCCTCTCTTTAAATATTTAGAAGAATATGCATACAGTTAACCCGGCAAACGTTGTTATCCAATACTAATTATATCTAGTGCACATTTTGGCAGATTAATAAAAAATAACTAACTTATTGTAAGTACGTGAGAATTTATCAGTCTAGGAATGGAGCGCTGTTGACGATGACGGCCTATAAAATTAACAAAACATCAAAAATTCGTTTCTTAACCCTTTATACCTACTACATTAACTTAAAGAATTCTTCTCCTCTTACCCTTGCTAACTTAGTGACGGTAAATGTGGATGGCAGGTCAGGTTCTCTTTCTTCTCTAGCCTCCAGTTCTCTTCTCCGCTCCGGCCGACCCTTCCGCGTCGGTGGACGTCGCACCGCTGTTGGCTTCTCTTCAATCTTCCTCAAAAACTGCGGTTGCTTGTTGAACTTGATGAGGTAATAGCTACAGTAGTCCTAGAAGCAGATTGGGAAGTAATTAATTATAGAAAAGAAGTGGAATTGACTATAAGATTCTAATGTAGAGCGTCCACAATATAGATCATGTTCAGAAGTAGAATATTCCACCCTAGATCATGTTCAGAAGTAGAATATTCCACCCTAGATCATGTTCAGAAGTCTAATATTCCACCCTAGATCATGTTAAGAAGTACAATAGTCCACCTTAGATCATGTTCTGAAGTTACGCGCTTACGACTTAGACTATTTCGCATGTTCATTTATTTCGCTGTGCGTCGGTCGTTCTATTGTTACAAACGATTTGGAGTGCATAGCGGGTGTCTTACAAGGCGAATATAGGTTAAAACAACAGACGAGAAACGGTCAGTAGCGTTCCTAATAATGTAGAAATGTAGAGTGGTTTAGGCACCTGTCCAGATTGCAGACGAGCGACGCGGGTTCTATTCCCGCATCAAGACTATAATCTTTCGAACTTTTTCTAACCACTATATTATTAGTATATCATGTAATAAAAACTACATTATATCTTTACACCTAGGAAAGAGCTTCCGCGACGGGCGGCGACCGCGCGTCTGCACAACATTTCGGCAAACTTCCAACACCTTAATACCGCAAAATGATTTATAAATTTATTATTTCGAACGCTCTCGCAAAATAGACTCCAGTATCTAGACCTTGACAGTACCTACGTCTTTACAATGATATGTCTCCCAATGCGCGAGCTAAGTAATTATTGTCTGGCAGGTATCCGGAATAAAAGCAATTTATTATATTGACGTAACAACGCTTGCTTGCGTCATTCTGTGCAAAAACAAGTGACGTGCCGTGTGGCTACGGCTGAGCAGAATACAATTGCCAGTTTGTCATCATCATCATCATCGCCAGCTATTGTAATGTCCCCACTGCTGGGGCACGGGTCTCCCTGGATGGAAGAATATAGGGAGATTGGGCCATAACCCACCTCGCTGGTCAAATGCGGGTTGGTGGGTATTAACGACTGCAGATGCAGCCGGGACCATCGGCTTAACGTGCCTCCCAATGACTGGCCTTAGCGAACATTGCTTAGTTTACGCATTCGCAGGCCAAGCGCGCTATGCCACTGCGCTAGCGAGTTCCTCCTGCCAGTTTGTCACCCACCCCATTTCTCCCGAGGGTGACTAAGGGTAAGGGATAGTAATCTGTGGTAAGGGTGACGCGATGATTAAATAGGCAGCAGCATTCCTCTTATACCACCTAGAAATATATTGCGATTTATGTGCCCGATAAATAGCAATAGGCCCAGGCCACCTATTACATTGGACCTAACTTAATTGCATGGCGAAAAGTTAATAAACCTCTGTCTACCCCTTCAGGCCTTACCGTGATGCGTGATTTATGTATGTATTCATTTACGCTTGGTTGCGTCATTCTCTGAAAAAACAAGTGACGTCCTTCGAATGAATTGTGTATAACAGAGTACCCACTAAAGTGTCCCATGCTAGCCTAGGAGCGAAAAAATCACGTAGAATGTGCCAGCCCTAACTCACACCAGGGGTGCCGTAAAAGTCGACTAAGGAAGGTTGTCTGGTGTAGACCAATAAGCGCCTTGGGGCACTCGAAAGTTGGAAGGCAAACCATTAACAGCAGGATACCCGAAGAGGGTCAGTGTCAGGCAGGCAGGCGGCTGTAAAACCTAAGCCAAAACCTTGAGCAGTAGTGATTGGAACGTTGTCATCCCTATCACTGTATCTTTTCTCTTTTCTTCATTTAACACTAGCACATTTCCGATGCGATGGATAATATGAATTGCCAATCTTTGCGTTTTGACACTGATGTGTGAGATACATTTAGTTGTTGTAAGAAATATAGGAATGTCAATCCTGACCGACTAGCATGACCACCAGAACACGATATAGCCGTTTATCGCTTTGAACTTTTCAAAATCATTTCATGTCAAAGTTCAAAGTTCCAAGCGATAAATGGCAATCATAAAGCCTTTATTATAGCCTTACAGGTTTTTTTTTAAATGTGTTTTGGTGGTCATACTAGCCGGGCAGGCGCAATCATTTTACTGCCGACCAAAACCCTCTGTTCGGGAGTCGGTTTTGCAATTTCCTGTGCCAGGCCCATCGTCCATATAAACGTAAATAGATATGTACTGGATGCTGTATAACAGTCCTATAGCAGTTGCTTTTATGGCCGAGGTTTAGAGGTTTCAAGCAATCGCCAATCTTTCTTTACAACTTCACTTCGAAACTCTACGTTGACCCTTTTCGGGTACTTTCTAGATTTGAGGTGGACAAAATTAGTCAACTATATCTTCAAAATCTACATTTTGCTATTTGGCATTTTTGCCTTTGCAAGTAGAACTCCGGATGTGATGAAAATGCACAGGGGTTTGACAACTCCCGAAGTCGTTTCTTTGGAAAGAGTTTTTTTTTTCTCCGGCTGCTTGCGTACGGCTGCGGAGCTCGCGATCGCAGCGGCCTGCGATTGCATAGGTAAACTAAGCAACGATCGCTAAGGCCGGTCATTGGATGAAATTCACACCAGACGCACGCGCCTATTTTTTAGGATTCCGCATCCGAAGGGTAAAACGGGACCCATTACTAAGACTTCGCTGTCCGTCTGTCACCAGGCGGGCCCGCGATTCCATGAACTGTGATATTTAGGCAGTTGGAATTTTCGCAGATAATGTATTTCTGTTGCCGCTATAACAACAAATACACATAAACAGAATGAAACAAATATTTCCCATGCAATAAACGTGATTTTTTATTGATAACTGATGGTCGCCCGCGGCTTTTCCTCGCGTTAATGTCGGTTGTTATATAGCCTATAACCTTCGTCCACGAATGGACAATCCAACAAATTTTCAATTTCAACTAGTAGTTTCTGAAATTAGCGCGTTCAACCAAACAAACTCTTCAGCTTTATAATATTAGTGTAGATAGTACAGATGGTACGGAATCCTTCGTGCACGAGTCCGACTCGCACTTGGCCGGTTTTTTTTAAAGGTCCATTCATTTACGGTCTACAGCACTTCAGACTACCCAAAACTGTTAAATTTCCTAAATCTGTTGTCAACCTTAACTTGTTGGAAGTAAAACGATGGATGGATTGTATGAAAGATGATATGAGGAAGTGGGGAGTTCTGAGGAGAGTGGGAAAAGGAGAAGGAATGTGGCCTTCTACCGGTGAAACAATTTTTAAAATCGGTCAAGTTGTTAAGTGTCATGAAAGAATAACAAACAAACTCACTTTTACATTTATAATATAAGGATTCATGCTCGACTCGTATTATGGCGTCAGGTGTAATTCCTACATGACTGTGCTGCAGTTGGCATTGATCCACCGCCTGTTAGTGAGACTACCTGCGGCTTTACGGTTAGGTAAAGAAGGTATCCATTTGTCGCGACTATTTCAGATTTTAAATACAAACATAACTTTAGTTCTTGCATACCTTTAGTTTGCTATACCTCATTCACTTGGGCTTAAGACAAAATGTAAACAATCTTGATAAATGTCTGTTTATCTACGCAAAGAAACATGTGTTCTAAAATACATTATCAATTATAAACAAATAAAACTGATAGCTGCTTTGAAATATTGGCGTTACACATTTTTATTTTTTTATTTTATATTAAAAGACACATTAAGATCGTTTACATTTTGTCTCAAGCCCGAGTGAATGGACTATAGTTTTTTACGCCAGACAGGGAAACCCTTGACCTTCATCTCATACATACATACAGATGATGGTAAGTGACGATAAGGGCCGATTCACCTGGAATCAACAACCACAGAGGGGCTGGCTATATTATCACAAAAAATATATAGGTAACGAGCCATTACTGTCATATAACGGTCACTTATATCGTATATTGCTAATTGGTAAGAGAGGAGCGGTGCTGTCCATTACTCATTGCTATGTTTACCCTTAGTCGCCTTGTACGACACCCACGGGAGAGATGGGGTGGTGACAATTGTATTCTCCACTGCCGCCACCACACGCAAAATAAAGTAAAAGTAAATTGTGTAATGCAGAAATCCATAATGTACATTTTAAGTTTTAAGATCTTAAAATGCACATTATGGCTTGCAATAAACAATTAAGTATTGAAAGCGCTCTCAATCCACCATGAAACTGTGTCCTACAGACCTTCGCGCCAGCCCCGCGGCACAGTTGGCAGCCATGGACCCAGCCAGTGGCGCCAACAATCCTCGCATCCATACACAAGCCCTTCCTTTTTAGTCTAGCCGAAATTCGGCGAAATTGCATCTTTATTCAGTAGGTCGCGTGTAGCGGGCGAACCTATTGCCATCTATCAGGCACGTCAATCGCAGTATATTACTAGGTAAGGTAGGTAACCCACGGGCGGTGACAATTGTGTTCTGCTCTGCCCCCCTAGGGAGGCGCGCCTCACTGGTTGGGAAGTCCTGATATAGTGTATCTTTCTTACATAGATATTCCACCATTAACATTACAAAAATTACTTACATCGAATATGTGCCAGCCCCAACACACCCCAGTCGTAAAAGTAGACTAAGGGAGATTGCACGGTGGAGACCAATAAGCACCTTGGGGCACCCGAATGGTGGAGGGCAAACCACGAACAAAAGCATACCCAAAGAGGGTTGGTGTCAGGCAGGCGGCCGGAACCAAAGCCAAAACCATGAGCAGTATGTATTGGAATGTTGTCATCCCAATCACCCTCTTTGTTCATCGGTCTATCGACATGGCCCTTTCCGTCTCTTTTTTGTGTCAATAGCACCTTTTCGGTGTGATGGATGATAAGAATCAAAAGGGAGTGGATGGCATGATCACATTGTATCACTAGCACCTTTCCGGTGTGATGGATGATATGAATCAAAAGCGAGTTGATGGGTTAGTGACGTCTGACCAATATGAATGCAAGAGGAACCATACTGCGCCGACCCCAGATAGACTGGGAACAGGGCAGGGAGAAGCAGTATCTTCCTCACCTGCAGAATGATGTCTAGATCGATGTTGTCGCAGACTTCGAACTCTCCAGTGAGCTCCGCCTCCTCCGCCAGGGTATCAGCCGACTGGAACAGCCCTTCCTGCTTCAGGAATCCCAGCACCAGGTACTTGAGGATCCGCTTCCTGGCTCTGAAGAGTGCTTCTTTCTGTAACCAACGGGCACATAGTCATCACAAAGGTATGATTATGATGATGAAACTGTAACCTATTTTACCATCAATAACTTAGTATTAAGCAAATAAGGATTTCTATTCTATAAAGAAAATGTGTAGTTAGAAAAAGTTCGAAATATTAGAGTCTTGATGCGGGAATCGAACCCGCGTCTACCATTCGGTATCTGCCCGACATCTGCATCGGCATCTCCCTTATTCCCTCTCATCTTTCACACAATCTATCCATTCTTCTTCGGTGTTCCTCACATTCTAGGTACGTCCTCAACCATACATTACAAAATATTTCTCTAAAATAAGAACTTATTTAATTCTAAAAAGACTGAAAGTTTCTATCTCCCTAAATCTAGATCAAACTAAAGTCTAGTTCTAGACTTTATTTCTACTACTCCTAATAATCAATTTTCTATGACCACAAATCGCACACGACCCAAAATTGGACCGATACGCTTTTTAAAATTCGCCAACGACAAAGAATTATAATTATTCATCCAAGCTCAATGAAAAAGCAAAACTGGGCTAATCGACCTCCCGCCGCCACATAATAGGGCCCTGCGTTTTATAGCTCACAAAAATCTCCAACAAAATTGGGTATTTTCGTTGACGCATCTTCGACATAGCGATCCCTCGCTAAACATGGTTTAAAAATAAAAAGACATTGGTTATATAACATGGCCAAGGGATATAACCCAGTAAAACATACATAGATAAATCACGCCTATATCCCCGAAGGGGTAGGCAGAGGTGAACTAGCACCCGCGTTTCGCCAATTATGTTTGGTCCCATGTACAAAATAACACAAAAGCCGCAGTAGGTACATTGCTAGGTGGTATAAGAGGAACGCTGCTGCCCATTCCTCATCAATGATCTATCCTTAGTCGCCTTGTACGACACCCACGGGAGAGATTTGGGGTGGTGACAATTGAATTCTACTCTGCCGTCACCACACGGCATTTTTTTTAAATGTTCTTATTCTACACAGGGAAGCTCTTGACTTTCAGCTTACCTGATGGTAAGTGGCGATAACGACCGAAGATAGAATCGAGCTTCACCTTGAATCCTCAACCACAGAGGGGCTGGCTATCTTACCAAAAAATATCGGAACACATCAATGCTCTTTACAATTTACATTATTATTATGGCGAAGGATTTTGGTAAGGTGCTAGCAAAGGCACTTGAAAAAAGTTCTACCAGCAACCAAACCGAATACAAATTTAATAATTACTCCCGTGGGGATTGAACCCGGAACCTCGGGTTCTAATTCCGGTTGACGAACCACTAGACCACGTAGGTGGTTACAAAATATACCTATATTACATCATTACTATGGAACTTTGAATACGTTAAAGAGAAATCATTATAAATTCCCATGAAACATAGCACCCGGTCTCATCACCTTGTTAAACATAACGACAGTGATAAGGCTCTACAATTCCTTTTACTGCAGCTTAATCGTGCAAAAGCTGATAAAAATGTAACATAAAAAAATATGATCGACGCACGAGCGCTTAAGCAAAAATGCTAAGGCGAGCCGACTTGTTGACTCCATAATTTTTTATGTTACAATCTCTGGTAATATGTTACAGAAGATTTCTACTTACAGTTTCAATCTTCCTCATTTGACTCATAGGCCGGTTGACTCCCGACATTTTCATTCCTTCTACACCCTGGTTATAACACGATCGACTGGAGTCGTTAAATATTGTGTTTATTGACAAAATTGTGACAAGGGTTGTCATAGGGCAGTGGTTAGCCGTTGCTAAGCAACCGCGGTGATCGAATTGTAGAATAAAAATTATAGGGGTGTAATTTTTTAGGAAAATTACGTGAGTTTTTATTTTAGATGCATGTTGTAATAAAATTACATTCTTATATACCTTGTTTTAGGTAACATTATATAAAATTATTGTGAATATCGAATTATAGTATTTACCACAGATATATCAATTTTATATTACTAAACGTATAATTATTTGTTAACGATAATTTAGGGAAAATAAATAAGTAGTTGGCGTAGCATAATTGGCGAAGCGTGGGTGATATGTCACCTCTGCCTACCCCTTCGGGGATATAGGCGTGAATTATGTATGTATGTATGTAAATAAGTAGGTATTCTATCAACATTCAATCTGAGTCATTCGTCGAATTGATTAACCTTTATTTATTTGATTTAACATTAAATTTCGATCACTAAAGTTTTTATTTGTAAATGATAATATCTGTTATAATATTTAGACACTTTCGCGATAAATAGAAAGGTTCACTCATTATATTAGATTTTTATTTGAACATAATATAATGTTTAGAAAAATTGTTACAATGAAAATCATGGTTAGAAAAAGTTCGAAAAATTATAAGTCTTGATGCCTTTACCACTCGACATCAGCACTTTAATTATTCGAACTTTATCTTACCACAAATTTTCTTTGTAAAGTTCAATCAGCTCGTGCTTGCACCAAGAATTTTCATCAGACACCCGGAGTTGTTCGCACAGCTACATTCCAGAGTCGGTGTCGACATCCATTAGTCGCTCAATGGGACGCCCTCTATGCTTCCGCTAATGAAAAACTCCTAAAGAAACATGATATATTCTCAACCTTTTTTTTTCTCAACCTTACTTTCATTCTCAGCCTTCTGCGTTGAGAGATAACACTACATACTCAGTTTGTACTTTATCTGCCAACTCCTTTAATCTCTAATTTTTTTAATTGTCGACTTCATTGCGTCTTAAAAAATAATCGATATTAAACCGCACTGTAGTGAGATATCAAGTGGACAAAGAGATTCACAAAAGTGAATTCTACCACCTACTCGAATGGTATTTCTTAACTGCCGAAGGAATAGAATATAAACATAATACAAACTGACGTAGGTAAACAACATTCCACAACCATTCGCTAAATTTTTCGTTAAATTCTTTGCTTAGCAAAGCGACGTCTCGGTACATAGGGTACTTAAAAGTATTGATGTGTTGCGATGAAATGTATTGCGAGGTTTGCGACGATTCCGTCTTCTCTACCTGCTATTCAATATGCGAAATCTATCTTCACACAGCACATTAATGCTCCACTACAGATTTCCCTCGCACATCTTTGTTGGAAACCGTCTACCGTCACCACACGGTAACGGCGATATTATCGACGATAATTGGCTGTGACAATAATGTTTACCTGATAAAAAACACAACATACAACCCTTCGACAGATGTAAACTAAACCTTAAAGGGTTTATTAGGCGTGAGTTAATGAGGGATTTATTCTGGACATAATTAATTCTGATTGTCTGTATAACGTGGAAATTATCACGTATGTACAAAGATGCCGGGGTCCGTTTGCCCTTATTTACATAAAGGCATAAGTATATAATGATACAACCGACCATTGCCGCCACCTAATGTCAGATAAATTATCATTATTATAAGCAACAGGAAGATAACATAAATCTGAGTCTTTGTACTAAAACATACAATGCTGTTTTCGTAACGATGGGGGCCCATCTTCAGTGTCTAGTATACAAATAGTACATCAATACCAAGGGCGGAAAACAAAGAATATCTCAATCGAATGTGGTAAATGTGAGATCTGCGGCTTTTTTTTCTCCCGAGATAAGATCATAGTTTAAAGTCACCCCCAGGCCAGGAAGTGGGATTTTCAGTACGCGTATCGGGCGGAAAAGTCCACTTTATGGTCAGGTGGTCAGGTGTCAGGTGTGACATAAAAGTATGAAACTGTCGTAGTGTTTTCTCTCTAATACGTCAGTTTCATACATTTTGTATTCTATGCGTTCGTTAGATTGGCCATTTGGCTAGGGGGGCTGAAACATTATAGGTCCCGGAAAAATTGCCAAAACAGGTGTGTGGCGTTGAAGGCCGCATCGGCCGCCCGTGGGCCACAGGTAGGTCACGGGCCGATCCACGTCACGCAGGTGGCGCGGTGCACGCATCGGAGTGGCGCGTGCAAAGTGAATGCGGGCAGTGGTGATCACACGACCGGGCGCTTCTCCACTGTCTTCAGCGATAGTTAGAACCACTTGTCACCATAGACTATAGTAATTTCATTTCAGAACTTTTATTACAGTCACCGCAGTGTTTTACTAGCAATAATTTCATTTCAGATGTTATTACAAAAGCATGAAATTAATTTAGTATTTCTTTAGTTCCGAGTGGTAATGGCAGAGTGGAATACAATTGTGCAATACAAAAAGATTTGCACTATCAATCACAGCACATCCCTAACAAACTTTCATATTTTTCCATCTTTGAGTTTGCTCTGAGCATCCGCTACGAAACTACGCTACGAAGATTGCTACGTACCACCTACTAAAGCACTATGATTAAAGGGTCTCTGACCACTAGACCGTTCCGTCACCGGCCATGCATGGAGCGAATCCGCACCGCACTTTACGTGCCCATGCATGATAATGCCCATGATCAAATAGACATTTAATATGACAACCAACTACGATAGTTGTGGAACAGATGGTCTGTGTCGGAGCAAGTGGGAAGCGGCACGGTGAGCGCAGTGCCGCATTCGGGGGCGCGGGGCGGGCAGTGCGGCCGGCGTGGCGGCAGTCATGACCCGTGCGCCCGCCCTACCGGCCGCGCTCGCCGCCGCCCTAGCGCTCCTCGCCACGCTCGTCGGTGAGTTGCAAACGTCACTTTTCGAAATCGAACCATATCCCACTCTGTACCAAGCTCAAAATTTTGGACGACATTCTCCTCAAAGCGGTCCTTAGTGCATCCGAATCGTAAGCTTCTGTCAACTTTTCAGCAGTTTTTCTTTTGTTTCGCCTAGGTCCAAATAAATTGTTGACACGGATATTATTAAAACGTTCGATGTTTACGTTTGTAATTACTCGTTTTATCACAGTTGTTTGCAACGTAAGTTAAGTTATAGAGTTATAACGAATTAAATCTCTGACTGTGACGAAAACTTTCCAAGATACTTTCCAATATAGGTCGTATTTATAAGCGTATAAGAGTAAAGAAGACTGCCGGGTGACCTATCTGCATAGTGAATGCACCAGCCAAACTTTGTAAGCGGAGGTGAATGCGACGCCATCGTACTAATGAATTTGACAGTGGTGGCTGTTTGCAAAAGAAAATACTGTCGCTAATGAGAATTCATAGAGTATGTAAGGGGGTTCTTGCTTTTAACGAGTTCCTGTTCTCAAACTTTGTTCGGGACATCCGCATAGAGCTGTTAAGACATTGTTTTTTTACAGAAGTATTGAAATTATTTTTATTTATTCTAGAGAGAGAGATGAGACGATAATTATTTAATGTTATTAAGATTAACACTTTACACATTTTACAAGTTATGTTTGATTTAATTTCTTTTTAATCAAAACTAGCATAACGACTTACTATTAGTATTTTAGTACATCAGATTTTGATTCAAAAAAAGTTTGATTATTGGCGATCGGCATTTAAATTGGAACATCATTGTGCCTTTTTTTCTGTGCTCAAGTTGAGTGAATAGAGTGAATGTAGGTAAGTCACTTTAACTGTAATAATGCGCTACTTCTATAGTATAATTTCAATTTTAGAACTATTTATTAGAACATATTAGAACATTATAATTTCAATATTTTGTTCTAATTATTTCATAATATTACAAAACTTTATTGAAGAATCATAAATTTTCCTTTACACGAAAAAATATTTACCTACTACACCGTTAAGTAAGTTTACTTTTGTCTCTGACCAAAATCAGGTTAGGCAAAGGAAATTATATGTAAATCCTTTTATTCCAGTTACCTAATTTAGAAATTAAATATGCCAGTGATTGCGTTTGTAGTAAAACATACCTTTCTAAATAAATAAGTGGACGTAGAGTGTGAAATATAAAGCGGTCTCAGCTAACCTTGATTTTTATATTTGTGGGTCATGTTCACTTTGCTGTAGGTCGATTAGTATTGTTCGAACTTAAACGCTGCGGCTTGGCGACAATGCACCAGCTATTAACTGCGCAGGACTAAGTACATAGGAAAACAATTTTTTTTATATTACCGTTATTGAAAGTGGTTATCATCACCAGCCTTTTACATACATAAATCACGCCTATATCCCCGAAGGGTTAGTCAGAGGTGAACTAGCACCCACGTTTCGCCAATTATGTTAGATCCCATGTAATAGGTGGCGAGCCTATTGCCATCTATCGGGCACAAAAGTCGCAGTACAGCCTTTTAATGTCCACATTGTACTCTGGAGTAAAAATTTGAGTCAGTTAAACATATTCTAACCGGTTTCCGTAAACCTCAATGACTATATTTATCATATCATCATCATCACCAGCCTTTTTATATCCCCACTGCTGGGGCACAGCCTTCCCTATGTATGGAAGAATATAGAAAGAATGGGCTATAACCCACCACGCTGCCACAGTGCGAATTGGTGGTTATTTAACGACTCTAGATGCACCAGGTGTGTGACAGTGTAATGACGGCAGAGTAGAATACAATTGTCACCACCCCAAATCTCTCCCGTGGGTGTCGTACAAGGCGACTAAGGATAAATCAGTGACGAGGAATAGGCAGCAGCGTTCCTCTTATACCACCTAGCAATGTACTGCGACACTTTTGTGCCCGATATATGGCAATAGGCTCGCCACCTACATGGGACCTAACATAATTGGCGAAACGTGGGTGCTAGTTCACCTCTGCCTACCCCTTCGGGGTTATAGGCGTGATTTATGTATGTATGTAGATGCACCAGGGACCAAGGGCTTAGTGTCGACGGAGGAACTCGATGTAATAAATATTTTGGTCTCCCATCCAACGACCGGCCTTAGCGAACATTGCTTTGTTTACGCTATCGCAGGCCGAGCGTGCTTAACCACTCTGATAAAAATGTACTGTGTATCAATTACCATTTGATGAACTCTGCTAAGTACAATAATCTAGCCTTCTAGATTACATTTGTTTTTTTTAATCAAATACTCAATACAAAAACAGCTTACGAGTTTTACCAGAGATTATTTTTACTTGTTAATATGCGAGTGGTAAACAAAATCAACAGAATAGTCACTTTCAACAATTTTCATTCGGCAATAACTTTGGATGCATAATTAAATCAATTACCGGCCTAAGCACACATGAGTAGTCGAGGGGCCAGATTAAACTTGTCAACCTTCATAGAGCATGCACTAGGTACTAAAATATTCCATTTCGCGCCGGGACTGTTTGTACAACATGTAACAGAAATAACGCACCCTCTGAACACTGCCCATGATAACATAGTCATATAAAAATGTACCTACTATGGTGTTATTAAAAATCTGTTTAACGTCTACGTTTTTCTACGCTAGATAGGGAAGCTCATTCATCTCATCTGATGGTAAGTGACGATAAGGGCCGTAGATAGCATCGAGCTTCACCTGGAATTCTCAACCAAGAGGGGCTGGCTACCTTATCATAATTGTAACACGCACAATAATGCTTTTAACATTATTATTACGCAGACAGATTTTGACAAGATGGTGGTACGACTCTTTTCAAGTCCGTCTGGATAGGACTTGAAAAGAGTCCTAACACCAACCAAACTGGGTACAAACTCTTCTGGAGATCGAACCCGGGACCTCGGGATCGAATTCCGGTAGGGGACCACCCTCGGAAGCGGCTAAGTTAATAAATCTATGATAATATTATAAAGCTGAAGAGTTTGTTTGTTTGGTTAAACGCGCTAATCTCAGGAACTACTGACTCAAATTAAAAAATTATTTTTGTGTTGGATAGTCCTTTTAAGTTTTATCGAGGAAGGCTATAGGCTGTATAATAACCGAAATTAACGCGAGCGAAGCCGCGGGCGTCTACTAGTTACTTATAAACATAATATGAGGGCACGAAACGCAACGCGATTCCATAGTAAACCACAGAGTAAATTATCTTTTTATACTGTGATAGTGCCTACTCTGTCACAGTTGAATCTAAGCTAACAACTCAACATGACTGATAGGAGCGCCGACAAAACTGGCCGGAACTAATGGTGTATGCTACGTGAGACGTGACGTGTAAGAGCCCTCGTACACAGGGCCCAACTCGTAGCTACCAAATAACTTTACCGTATATTCGGCACATGCAATTGTGTAATCAGCGAAATTTATATACATACATCAAAATATATATAAAATTCGCTGATTACACAATTGCATTATTTGAACCCCGAAAGGGTAAGCAGAGGTGAATTAACACATATATTACATAAAATAAAACGGTAACTACATATTTTGACGTTTTCTTTATAAAGCAAACACATAAAAAGTTGGATTTAAAAATGATAATTGAAGTCAATGAGCGACACCTACAATACGATCCGAAAGAACTTTATCGTCCTTCTAAACCGTTTGTTACATTACAAACACGCGCTCTTACAATTTTCCACTGTGGATATCGGATGTTACAGCTCTTAATGGATAGGAAGAAATATATCACGTAAATAAAAGCTGTGTAAATGCAAAATACATACAATACTTTTCAGAAGAACAACTCTTTAGGTATGTATACAGGTCGGTCACTTTTCAGAAGACCGACTCGTTAGGCATACAATTATATTGTTATTTGGTATACGTATTGATATAGATTTTTTTCGTAATAAATCTTCCATGCTGGCCTGGGAGCGAAAAAATAACGTAGGATGTGCCAGCCCCGACTCATTCCATGGATGTCGTAAAAGTCGACCCTGTGTAGAGCACTTAAGGACACCCGAATGGTAGATGGCATGCCCAAAGAGAGTTGGTGTCAGGCAGACGGCTGGCTGTAAAACCAAAGCCAAAATCTTGAGCAGTATGGATTGGAATGTTGTCATTCCAATCACTATCTCCGTTCATCGGTTTCTTGACATGGTCCGTTCCGTCTCTTTTCTATACATTCATTCATCACTAGCGCCTTTCCGGTGTGAATCAAAAAGGAGTGGATTGCTTGATGACGTCTGACCGATATGAATGAAGAGGAAACATACTGCATCGACCCCAGATAGACTGGGAACAGGGCAGGGAGAAGAAGATAGACTTTTTCCGTATTTTTTTTAAATCCATTCTTTTATTCCTATTTTATTATGGGTAGGTAATATCAGCACTACTTTTTCTGTTCTGTGAGGACACCGTTATCAGCTGAAATTTTAAAGAAACTGTCAAAATTCTTCAATCGATTGTCAACTTCAACTCGGTGGTAGTAAAACTAGTAAAGCAGAGAGTCGATTAAGAAAAATTTACATTTTGTGTAGATCATGCTGTTAACTGTAGCTATCCAATTTAAATAAAATACGTACGTACGTCCATACACGTATTCTATCCTAAATTACTACTCTCCAGAGTTATGTGCGGGCACTTTGCTAACATATGAGTATAATATGTATGCCAAACATGAATCATGCGGTTCTTAACGTTACACTATATGGTTTACATTTCTCCAATAACATAGTATAGGGGTACGGCGTGCACGATGAACATAGTATTTATATTTTTGATGTACACATAATCGGAATCTGCTATTTGTTAGTGTATGTATGTATAATATAGTGTAAATATAGCGTGTAAAAGTGATATATAAGTATAATAGTGTACCCCCAATACAGAAACGCTACATAAAGTTCGAGTCCTGCTTAGTTTTAAGTATTGTCAAAATTTACGTTTTTACAAATTCTGACAGGTATTGTCCACTTAACTTTATAGCTTGCTTAAAATTTGAGTAGCGTTTCAGTATTTGGGTATTAGTTATTCAATAACGCCGTGTGGTGACGGCAGAGTAGAATACAATTGTCACCATCCCAAATCTCTCCCGTGGGTGTCGTACAAGGCGACAAAGGATAAATCAGTGATGAGGAATGGGCAGCAGCGTTCCTCTTATACCATCTAGCTATATACCTACTGCGACTTTTGTGCCCGATAAATGGCAATAGGCTCGCCACCTATTACATGGGACCTAACATAACTGGCGAAACGTGGGTGCTAGTTCACCTCTGCCTACCCCCTTCGGGGATATAGGCGTGATTTATGTATGTATGTATGTTATTCAATAATATATCTAATAATATGTTTTAAGTTCTAATTAATTTGATAAATACATACCTACATAAATTACGCCTATATCACCGAAGGGTTAGAGAGAGGTAAGTTATCGCTTCGTATATCGTTTCGCCAATTAGGTTAGGTCCCATGTAATAGGTGGCGAGCCTATTTCCATCAATTGGGCACGTATAACACAGTATATTGCTAGGTAAGATAGATAAGAGGAACGCGTGCTATGCCCATTACTCATCGCTGTTGTACCCTCAGTCGCCTTTTACGACACCCACTGGAGATATGGCGGCGGTGACAATATTGTATTCTGCTCTACCGTCAACACAGGCGTTAATTTAATAATTATTTAATGGCCCATGTAGAGGTGATGTAGAGAGCGCACACCAATACAAGTCCATATTATTATAAAGAATGATAACCGCACTAACCGCACTGATAATGAGGCATTGCGAATCGGATGCCAGGTGGCTCTCCCCCGAATACTGAAACGCTACTCAAAATTTGAGTACTACTGAAATTTAAATGTTGTCAAAATTGACGTTTTCCCGTTCAAATTCTGGCAATCCCGTTCAAACCTTTAAAAGCAGTGCCCATTGAGTAACGTTTCTGTATTCGGGGGTCTTTGACCTAGACCAGCCCATCTATTCGAACGAATAGCATACAAAGGTTAATTATTGACATTTGACACAACGGTCGCCATTTATTTTTTCGTCACTTTTATTCTATTGATTTGTAATAGATTGATTAGATAAATCACTTGTCTACTAGGTTTTAAGACAGCGATGAGCCGTCACCGCGCGGTAAGTGTAGCGAGCAACGATTAATTCCGTTTACTAAGTCCATATCAAGCCTAGAACTCCTTTAACAATCACGAATGGCGCTGATAGCTCGTAATGCGTGCTGCTCGTTCAAAGACAAAGGCTCGTACAAGCCGCCACGTTCCGCCGTAATTTGAATGAGAACGGTCTGGCTGTAAATCATGTCATTCAGATCAGAATAATCGGCGTCCCGTTCAAAGGCTCATGCCATGCCGCGACGCCATTTTTATTCAATTCCAGTTCGGAATTTGCTCGTTTTTTGTCTGCGTTATGGCGGGTACTAGTATTAAATTTGGTAGCCTCACCTGTGTCAAATTAGATTATAAATTCGTTGCCATTGTTTGTCCGGCCGAAAGGCTGTTCGACGGAGCCGGTAAATTGTTCAAATTGTAAAATAAATTAAAGATGGAGTACCTACCATCATACATACCATCTATTGACAAGTTATTCGAATTTAATTTTAATATTATACAGGGTGGAAAGTTGAGATGGGGCAGTAAGGGCAGCTACCAAATCCCTTGCTGCCACACGAAAATGCTCTTAGGAGACCTCACCCGACTTTTTGATCGGTGACAACTCTGTTCTGTGGTGACAATCGCCATTCACAGATTTTTGATAAAATGTACAGTCAGTGAGAAAATCGTCAGAATTGACAAAAATTTTTTGATGCCTATCAATCCCATTCCCATAGAGGATTAAAACACTCTTTGAGACCAACTGAGGTTAGAGTACTAGAAAACCCACAAATCAAAGAAAACTTTTTCCATACATTTTAGTAGGAGAAGTGGAATATCCTTAAGCATAAAGATCATTAATTTTTATCGGGACAACTTCCATAAATATATTAAAAATGGGATAAATCGAAATTCTGCGAAATAAATAAACTTCTACCTAATCTAAAATTTTCTTGATTTGAAACCATTTCAACGTTCCAGAGAAGAACAAAACCTGAAATAAAACATCAGATATCGTAATTGTTCTAAATTCAAAATTTTAATTTTCTTCGTAACTATTAGGCCTCTTGTGCACACGCGGTTTTTCGCCGTCAAAATCTTCAATAATTCGCCGTGTATAGGCACGGTCATCAGTGTTGTGTGGATCACTATGGACGCTTGTATAGGGGCACGGCACCGCGTCGCCGCACCCGCCGCCGTGTGCGTCGCATCTACGCACGGCGTGATTTTTATGTGTTGTATTAGGAAACTTTTCACCCATGATGGCCAGCTTTATCTATGTAGCAAAAAGTTTGTAGGTATCGTATTTAATAATCGTTCCGACAAAAATTAATGATCTTTATGCTTAAAAAAAATCCACTTTGCCTTACCCTACTAAAATGTATGGAAAAAGTTTTCTTTGATTTGTGGGTTTTCTAGTACTCTAACCTCAGTTGGTCTCAAAGAGTGTTTTAATCCTCAATGGGATCGATTGGCATTTTGGTATTTTGGTGTGTGAAAAGTAAATGAATAATCCAACTCACAGTATAACAGTCCAAAGCTTATATTTTTGATTCTCCAGTAGAGGAATAACATATACACACACAAATACACAATTTACATTAAAAAAGAATTTACAATTAATATTTAAGAGAGAGCAACGTGCACTTCGCGTCGTGGTGTAATTTCGAGACCTTTTTGATTCGTTGCTAGGCAACGCGTTGCGGCGCGGGGTGCACGTCAGTTACATAAATAGGTTGTATAGGTGATTATTTATTTTATGTGATATATATAGATACAATGATAAATAGTTTAATAATATATGTAATTATTATAAATAAACTAAATAAATGTAGGAGAGTAGCCTACATCAC
Organism: Cataclysta lemnata; assembly: GCA_963931975.1. Lineage (NCBI taxonomy): Eukaryota > Metazoa > Arthropoda > Insecta > Lepidoptera > Crambidae > Cataclysta > Cataclysta lemnata. The sequence goes on from OZ008353.1 coordinate 1,494,679, forward strand.
CCCCCTCCATAGACCGTCAGGGCGATAAAAAATCAGGAAATTTAACCCGACGTCCAGAACGAGTGATGTAATTTCTTTGGACATCAGGTGAGGGATGATGGGTGTTGTTGTGATCAGTCAGTATGAAAGAAGGCTTGATGCGGTCTATTGACACTGTGACCTCTTTGCCTTTCAACACGATTTTGAACGTTTTATCCCCCCTAACTAACACCTTGTGAGGTCCTGAATATGCAGGTTGAAGAGAACCACGTGATGCATCTTCTCGAAGGAAGACGTAATCACTGGTAGCAAGGTCTTTGAAAATGAAAGTTTTAGGATGACCGTGGTGAGATGCTGGTGTGGGGCGCAAATTTTGAATTATAGCCCTGAGACGAGCAGAGAAATCCGATATGTCGGTAGTACCATCCGATGCGTTGTGGAAAAACTCGCCTGGAAGTCGAAGTGATTCGCCGTAAACTAAGTGCGCAGAAGATGATTGTAAATCTTCCTTGAAAGAAGATCTGATGCCCAACAAAACTAATGGCAAGACCTCTGTCCACCTGTCATTACTATGGCAAACTATAGCGGCTTTTAGCTGTCGGTGGAACCGTTCCACCAAACCATTGCACGCTGGATGGTATGCTGTCGTCCGCTTGTGCACAAATCCGGATATCTTAGACAAACACTGAAATAAAGCCGATTCAAATTGACGACCTCGGTCTGTGGTTATGTCAATAGGACATCCGAATCGAGCGATCCAGGATGATAAAAGGGCCTTAGCGACAGTTTCTGCCGTTATGTCGGCTATCGGTACTGCTTCCGGCCACCGTGTAAATCGGTCAATAGCCGTTAGACAATACCGATATCCTTCAGAGACCGGAAGAGGACCAATAAGGTCAATGTGAATGTGCATGAAACGTGCACGGGGCAAATTGAAATTGCCAAGAGGAGCGCTGACGTGGCGATTCACCTTGACCCGTTGACATGCCAGACAATTGCGAGCCCATTCCCGGCAATCTTTCCTCATCCCAGGCCAAACAAATCTTTCTGCGACGATCTTGGCAGAAGTGGTAGTGCCTGGGTGACTGAGTGAATGCAAACTACGAAAAACTTGCCTACGGTAAAATTTTGGGATATAAGGCCTGGGTGTCGGTGTACTTACGTCGCAGTACAGAGGTATACGACTACCAGGTACCTGAAGTTTTTCGAGGCGCAGGGAAGAACTACCAGAAAAGAGTTGTTGAAGTTCGGGGTCGGATGATTGACCCTTGGCTACATCCTCGAGGCTGACAGGCGATTCCAGTTCTTCTATCCGAGATAAGGTGTCGGCAACTACGTTATCCTTACCGGAAATATGCCTGATGTCGGTCGTGAACTGGGAGATGAAGTCGAGATGTCTATACTGCCGTGGCGAGCAGTTCTTTTTCCTTTCGTGGAAAGCGAAACTGATCGGTTTGTGGTCAGTATAGACGATAAAATGCCGAGCCTCGAGCATGTGCCTGAAATATTTGATTCCCTCATAAATCGCCAGCAGTTCCCGATCGTATGGAGAATATTTGACCTGGGATGGGCTGAGCTTACGGGAAAAGAATGCTAAGGGCTGCCACGCACCATCTTTACACTGTTGGAGGACCGCGCCAAGAGCCCTATCGGAGGCATCAGTCACCAGGGCAAGTTTGGCGGAACAGTCGGGGTGGGCAAGCAAAGCAGCGTCAGCAAGACTCTTCTTACACGCATCGAAGGCTGCTAATGCTTCTCCTGTCAAAGTTACTGGATGAGAGCCTTTGACTGCACCTGTCAACAATGCATGTAATGGAGCTTGAATCGCGGCAGCTCTAGGAAGAAAACGCCTGTAAAAGTTGATCATACCAAGGAAAGCTTTAAGTTGTTGTACCCTGGTGGGAATGGGAAACTCGTTGATCACCTTCACCTTAGAATCCAAGGGTCGAGAGCCGTCTTGTGAGATGGAATATCCTAAAAAAGTTACCTCCTTTGCCCCAAAGACGCACTTGGAAACGTTGATGAGCATACCGTACTCCTGCAGCTTGCTGAAGACTTGGCGCAGGTGCTCCTCGTGCTGAGACTCATCCTTCGAGAACACCAAAATATCATCGATATAACAATAGACAAAATCTAGGCTTCTGGTGATCTCGTCCATGAAGCGTTGAAAGGTCTGACCCGCATTTCGAAGTCCAAAAGTCATAAATGGGAACTCGTACAGACCGAAAGGGGTAGTAATCGCTGTCTTCGGGATGTCGTCCGGACTGACAGGTATCTGATTATATGCCTTCAAAAGATCGATCGTGCTAAACACTTTACATCCCACCAAATTATGCGCGAAGTCGTGTATATGTTTAATCGGGTACCTGTCAGGCACGGTTCGGGCGTTGAGCATGCGGTAATCACCACAAGGACGCCAGCCGTTGTCCTTTTTTGGCACCAGATGTAGCGGCGAAGACCAAGGACTCTCGGAAGGTCTGGCAGTTCCACTGGCGATCATTGACTGGAACTCCTGTTGGGCTATTTTAAGTTTATCCGGAGCTAAGCGACGAGGTGTGCTGGAAACCGGAGGACCTGGTGTTGTGCGGATGTGGTGAACGGTGTTGTGTGGTATCATGCGGTGTATGCCAGTGGGTCGAGTAATATCAGGAAAGTCATCAAGCAATTTGTGAAAATGCGAATCGCCAGTCATAACCTTGACAGAATACAAATTACAATTAGCTAGCTTAGCAATAGCAGAAACAGATGTCGTATTATCTAAAAGACGTTTGTTGCGAATGTCTACGATAAGGTTGTAATGATTTAAAAAATCTACGCCTATTATGGGCTTGGTGACATTGGCAACAACAAAACGCCAGGTAAAAACTCTGCGTAAGCCAAAATCTAAGTTAAAATACACATAACCATAAGTACTTATACTAGAACCGTTTGCGGCACACAACTTATAGTCCGTACAGGTACGATGATCACTCAGCATGGAACGGGGGAAGACACACAAATCGCTACCGGTGTCGATTAGAAATTGCGTCTTCGAAGTTCGATCCACAATGAAGAGGCGACCAGCAGCAGATGTAGGGCAATCGTCAGTCGCCATTACTGATCGCCCGTGGCGTTTCCCGCTTTGTAGTCGCAATGGCGGATGCACTTGCGGGCATCAGCACCGAAGTTGTTGTGGTACCAGCATACTGGAAACTTGCGATAACTAGACTGCGATCGTTTTTGCCTCGGCGATGATGTGCTTGAGTCACGAGTACGGCCAGTTGAGCGGGACTGTTGTCTGCCATTCCTCTCCATAGCCAAGTTACTAAATTGCCTTCGAAGTTCGGCAATATCCTTGGCAAGGTCGCTTAATGTCGAGTTAAACGTCGCCTGGTTGACGCTAACAACAGATGTAGATGCAGCAGCTAACTCTTTGATCCGATCGGCCAGGAGCGTGACGCGTGGACGTTGTGCATTCTCCATATTGAAATTTACGGGGTCACCAATTTGGTATTTTGGTGTGTGAAAAGTAAATGAATAATCCAACTCACAGTATAACAGTCCAAAGCTTATATTTTTGGTTCTCCAGTAGAGGAATAACATATACACACACAAATACACAATTTACATTAAAAAAGAATTTACAATTAATATTTAAGAGAGAGCAACGTGCACTTCGTGTCGTGGTGTAATTTCGAGACCTTGTTGATTCGTTGCTAGGCAACGCGTTGCGGCGCGGGGTGCACGTCAGTTACATAAATAGGTTGTATAGGTGATTATTTATTTTATGTGATATATATAGATACAATGATAAATAGTTTAATAATATATGTAATTATTATAAATAAACTAAATAAATGTAGGAGAGTAGCCTACAGCATCAAAAAAAATTTTGTCAATTCTGACGATTTTCTCGCTGACTGTACGTTTTATCAAAAATCTGTGAATGTCGATTGTAATCGCTCAAAAAGTTGGGCGAGGTCTCCTAAGACCGTTTTCGCGTGGCAGCAAGGGATCTGGTAGCTGCCCTCATTGAACTACTATTGTTATAACTCATAACTACCTTGTAACTCAATGGCTGCCCTTACTGCCCCATCTCAACTTTCCAATCTGTATAAATGTTAGAAAAATGAGTACAAAGATTTTGGTGGTTAGAAAAAGAATTTCGAAAAATTATGGTCTTGATGCGGGAATCGAACCCGCGTCCGCTATCCGGACCTTGGTTGGCACCGGACGCGGGTTCGATTCCCGCATCAAGACCATAATTTTTCGAAATTCTTTTTCTAACCACCAAAATCTTTGTATTGACAAGTTGTTAAGTTCTGATATATTTTTTTTATTATTTTTTATATTCTCCCTATATTTTAGGGAAGGCAAAGGGTCTAGCCCATACAGCCAAGTCATTAGTGTATATTTTATCTGTAGTCATATTATTAATCAGTGGGTGAAAAGTATGAATGAAATGAATTTGCGTTAAAATATGGGTGTCACATATTTTAACGCATCTAGGGAGTGCTTGGCGCTAGTCAAATGGTAACAGAGTTCATGACGGTGACCGATGAGGTGGTGAAAACCACTATTAAATTCTCATCGTCAAACACGGCACAACACTTTTATTTCAATGATTCTTCATAATTGAACATCAACACGGATCCTTATGCATTAAAATAACACCATTTTTACTACACAAAGTCCACTCTGAACCAATTTTTGAATGATTGGAATAAAAATTTGACTGACGCCATTGAAAGCCCGCCAAGCACCCTTAAGGTCTGATTACATTTTATTATTGTCACATTAAGATTTGCTATACCCAAATAATTTTATTACTAATCGACCCCGACGATCCTCGTAATCCATTTGCGCCCGCTAATAGAAAAAAATTATCGCTAGCTGGTAAGTTTTAAACGAAATTAAAAAAACATTTTTTGCAACAATAGTAATTATCATGTTAATGAAAGGTATGATGATTTATGTATATTATGTCTGCCCTGTTCCCAGTCTATCTGATCGGCACAGTATGTTTCCTCTTCTATTGATTCAGGATCAAGCCGTCCACTCCCTTTTGATTCATATCATCCATCACATGGAAAGGTGCTTGTGATGAATGAATGTATAAAAAGTTAATTCTCTTGACCAATGAACGGAGAGAGTGATTGGGGTGATTTGTGTAATTGCGTGATTTATGTATGTATGTTAAAATAAAATAACATTTTAAATAAACAAACAACTAAAATATTCAAAAGTATCATGTCAATAGAAACGCCGACTACGAACCCTGAATGCTTTAAATATCACACGTTGTAGGTCTCACCACAAGGACATAACTCGAAGGCCTTATTAAATTCCTGCCACAGACCGCTCTGAACCGCAAGAAAATATGGAATTCCTTCTTTTCTCATGAGCGGAAGCATAAAGGTATACATTTTTAATATTCTAGTTGAAAAACTATACTTAATATTACATATTTTGTATGTTTCTATTCTAGTAGATTTATGTCTAGTGCCTATAGCCAAGTGGCAAACGATTAATTAGTTTATTTTTATTAAGAGTATATTTTTTTTGTTATTTTTTGGTAGCAAGCAAAAGGCGCAATTACTTGGAATATAAGGAGGAATATATTGATGACGCCATCTGTAATTCGAGCATATCGTTTAACATTGGAAGTTATAATGTTTAACATAAAATCTGTGCACATTCATGGTCCAAAAATAAATAAATACTAAATAAATGTAAATTTTTGACAACTACTCTTAAATATTTGACATGAGGTCGCCATGCGGGCCTAGCACGGGGACGGGGACAAGTCTCTCTCCACCACTTGACAGTGTTTTGTCCAGGGATTTAGTGGGAGTTAGAGCGAGAGGAAAAGATTGTTTTCCCCCGAAGGGGATCCGTGCTACGGGGGATAGTGTTTTCTTAGAAATACGTCAATTTCATGCACTCGTAATCTATTCGTTGGTATAGATTGGCCAATCCCGACGCCAGCGTAGCAATTTTTTTGCGCTGTAGCCGTAGTCTCACCATGATTACAACTACGGTGGTATAGGCGGTCGTAGCTCGTAGACCAGGTCGTAGTTCGTAGCCCGTATACTGCCCGGATAGCAAAGGACGCGGGTTCGATTCCGAAGACTATAATTTTTCTAACCACAATATTATTTGTACTAATTGTTCTAACATTTATTTAAAGTTCAAATTAACATCAAAATAAATATAAAATTATCTTATATAGCTTGGTTGGCAAAATATTACAAACAGAAACACTTGTTTTATGTATGTTATATAACTAAGACTAGGTTTAGAGGTTAGGGTCTCGGATTAAATAAACCGGAGTATTTGGTACCAATATAAGTAGCTCTAGCACAGATTTGAGAGGCGGGCATGGATCAAAAGGCTTAGTCAACTGAGGCCGCTCAAAACTGATCCCACGGGATGAGTTGCTTACGTTTGGTCCGTGGAGGGGGCAGTTGGTCCTGTCCAAATGTCAACGGCACAAAACGAGACTGTCTTAAGTACCTACCCGATAGCGTGTCTAAGACAAACACGATATCGTGTACAGCGCCGTATAATCATATGATAGTAATTGAATTTACTTAATATTCTCCGTAATATTGGATTAAGGTTGGTCGTCAACCTTGAAAGCTACCTACGGAACGGAACATTAAAAACGCAAGCCTTGAATAACTATGGAAACACGACACAGGCAGGCCACTTACCAAAACCTAGCACGTTCGTGACAGCTTATAGGTTAACCCTCTTGTTCATGAAAACTAAATCGATCTTCAAACACGGTCTTAATTTAAATAGTCCTTTGTCTACCCAAAGAGGGTTGGTCAGGCAGACGGCTGGCTGTAAAACCTAAGTCAAAACCTTGAGCAGTGTGGATTGGATTGTTGACATCCCAGGAGAGAGAACCGTTCATCTATCTCTCGACATGATCCTTTCCGTCTATTTTCTATAAATTCTATATCTCCATTCAATCATCACTATCACTTTTCCTGTGTTTACCAAAAATTTTAAAAAAAATGTAAAATTGTGTTGGTGTATATCTTGTTGATGTATATAAGTGAATAAATAAAACCTTGACCACCACTCAAAGCCCTTAAAAGCGGCAGGCATAACTATGTATTTCCTAGAAGAGTATAACCACAGAACAGAGATAGTTACTGTTCTGTGAGTACATTTTCTTCTTCCTCCTGCCCTGTTCCCAGTCTATCTGGGGTCGGCGCAGTATGTTTCCTCTTCCATTCGTATCGGTCAGACGTCATCAAGCCAGCCACTCCCTTTTGATCCATATCATCCAACACACCGTAAAGGTGCTAGTGATGAATGAATGTATAGAAAAGAGACGGAACGGACCATGTCGAGAGAATGATGATCGGAGAGAGTGATTGGAATACCAACATTCCAATCCATAATGTTTTACAGCCGGCCGCCTGCCTGACACCAACCCTCTTTGGGTATGCTGTTGTTGGTGGTTGTTTGCCCTCCACCATTAGGTATTAACATAGGGTACCCCAAGGTGCTTGTTGGTCTGCACCGGGCAATCTCCCTTAGTCTACTTTTACGACACCCATGGGATGAGACGGGGCTGGTCCATTCTACGTTATTTGTTAGCTGCCAGGCCAGCATAGAAGACCACATAGAGTACATATAACAATAAAAGACAATAATCCGTGTACTTCATTAGTAATGTGCAGACGTGATACATCTGTATTTTTTTTAAATTGTCGTGCCTCCATAAATATGCGACCATTAACAACACACTTGCTTAGATATACAGACAAAGATATAAAAACAACCGAAGCGACGCGCACTACGGCGTATTTTAACGATCACGTATTTTATAATAGAAATTCGCGAGAGGCAGTCTATCCAGGCGTTTTATGTCGGTGTTTCTTCATGATTTATAGCCGGCGAGCTTGCTCCACTAACGTCTGAGAGTGGATAGTAGAAATATAGTAGACAAATGGTTCTTGAAATATGTTTTAAAATATTATACCCTGCGGTAGTATTGCTTTTAACAATAGAGAATTCTGCGCAATCTATGGGCGTTTATGCGATTGTCCTATGATGTAGAACTGCTCACTAATGCCTATGCAAAGGAACTCGAGATAATATCGTTTTGGCCACCCACCCAATGACCGGCCTTTACGAACATTGCTTAGTTTACGCAATCGCAGGCGGAGAGCGCTAAGCCCCTGCGCCGACGAGCTCCTCAGGGGAAATATGAAATTCAATAAATAACTGTCATTTATCATTCAATGTTTATATGTTTTTGAGCGTGTCGTCGGTAAAGCTATTTGCAGACAGTTAAAATATTTGTCGTGGTTATTCGAACGGCCGCCAGGCACGCACTCATTGAACAATCGATAAACAATTGACAGTTAAGTCTCATTTGTTGTTTGCATTATTTATAACCTTATTTTACTTCTAATAGCGAGCGCGGGCTGTTAGACTTGCGAGTAGGTGGATATGACAACGTTGGTAAACGCCACGGAGTAAACATTGTAGGCAAATAGAATATAAACGTATTTTTCAAATTATGAATCGAATTATACTTATTGAAAGTCTATTGAAAAGGCCCTGATCAAGTGTACCGAGTACAAATTTGGACTCTCCTGGGGATCGAACCCGGTAAACCACTGAGATGGTTAAAAATTATTCCATTTTTAGCGTTCTCTGTACCCAAAATCTAAAACTGGGTCCTATTACTAAGACTCCGTCCGTCCGTCTGTCACCAGACTGTGATACTTAGTTGGACAGTTTTTTATAGATTTTTTAAAAATAGTTTTCAAAATCTCTCCCGCTGTGTGTTGACGTCAGAGCAGGATACAATTGTCACCACACCCATCTCTCCCGTGGGTATCGTTCAAGGCGACTAAAGGTAAAGACAGCTATGAGTTATGGGCAGCATTCCTCTCATAGCACCTAGCAATATACCGCCACGCCACATGGGACCAGACATAGTTGGCAAAACATGGGGGCTAGTTCACCTCTGCCTACCCCTTCGGGGATATAGGCGTGATTTATGTATGATTTTTTTAAAAATGATGTATTTCTGTTGCTGCTATAACAAGTAAAAAAATACTAATGGAACAGAGTAAAAATACACAACACAACTTATAGTCAACGGCACTTCAGACTACCCAAAACTGCCAAATTTCCTCAATCGATTGTCAACCTTAACTTGTTGGTAGTAAAGCACAAAGTCGATTGAGGAAATTTGTCATATTGTGGTAGTCTGACGCTGTTGACTGTAAATGTCATATTTTTGCCGTTGATAATAGATTTTTTAAAAATCGGTGTCAAAATCTCGTGCAATGTTTCATTGTTCCGGATTAAACCAGGGCCGCTGTTTACGGACGGAGACGCGGAACGGGTCAAGTGCACTCACCAGTAATGGCGGATTTTTTTTTTTATTTTTTTTCAGTTTTGCTATTTGCAAAGCCTTCGGGCCATCACGCTATTCAGTGTAACCTTGACGTTGATTTTATTTTATTATTTTTTTCAGTTATTTGTCTCCGAAAATAAAAGATATACTGAGCCGACCCCAGATAACCTAAAATCGGGTCAGAAGCAAATAATTGTAAATGAAATTACTTACTTTCTTATCCGTAACCGTACTACAGTTTATTCGCTACCAGGCCAACATGGTTGATATATTATAAAATAGTAAAATGGTCCAAAATGTTAGGTCTTCCAAACGATGCATAATAAGTAGGTATGCATTAGCACGAGAGAACTACCACTTCAACTAGAGAAAGAAATAACAGCTAGATCACAAAGAAACTTGTATCAGATTTTGTATCAGGTTTCACCACATTTCGCCAGAGTCAAATAGGAATTATAAAATAATTTGTACATGTAAATAGAAATACAAAAACTGCTCCAAATTAGTCAATAAGTCGTAGGTATTTTCACGCCACTCTGACTGACGACCATTCCAGAGAACAAACAGGTGTACCTTATAATATGTCGTGCTACTACAAACTCCAGGAAGAAATTTAAAAATGTTATACACCGAAATGTCAATGTTATCAACGGTTCAATTTTATGTTCGATTGTTAATTTTATTAATGTGTAAAATAAGAAATCTACTGCGACCGTACACAAGACTATACGCCAAGAAAACACGTCTCAGTTTGCTAAATAACTTTCAATAAAGCCGGCGTCAGTCGAGACGGGATGCGGTCGGCCTAAGGCCTAACCGCCAATTCGGGCCGTCAACGGCTCGGGGGCTGCGATTAATCTCCAGGTTAACCGCCCAGCCCCGGCACGCTCCTAACCTGCCAGCCCAAACACCGGTAATTCATTTATAGATTTCCCAAACTTCACATCACTTCGGCCTCACTATGTGACAAGTTGTCCTTGCGTCCCCTTTGAAAGATTTATCTACCTTACGAATTTATTTAGATTGTTTACTAGTGATGTTTGGGCAGCTTCAGTGACAGGGGATCCGGCTCGAAGGACCATTTTAGCGTCGTTATCGACGGGACTATGCCGCGTGGTCTTGGCAGAGCAGAATACAATTGTCACTAACCCCATCTCTCCCGTGGGTGACGCACAAGGCGAATAAGGGTAAAGACAGCGATGAGTAATGGGCAGCAGCATTCCTCTTATACCACCTAGCAATATACTGCGATTTATGTGCCCGATGGATGAAAAGTGGGTGGATAATTCACCTCTGCCTAGTCCTTCGGGGATATAGGCGTGATTTATGTTTGTATGTTTACTAGTGACGTTTGGGCAGCTTCGGTGACAAGGGATCCGGCCCGAATGACCATTTTTAGCGTCCTAATCAATGGAACTAATATTAAAAATGCACTAAACTGAAAGCACTGTGTACAGAAATCAGAATGATTTTTTAACAATTGGTTGAGTTAACTACGGATAATCTTCTGCAACAAGTCAAGCTTACGCAATGTTCGCGAAAGCCGGGTCATTTGATGAGTGACTGAAAATATATTATCTCGAGTTCCTCCGTGCTTCGGAAGGCACATCTGCTCCAATCCGCCCTTGGCCAGTCTTGGGTCATCCATTCTCACTGTATTTTTTCATCCGTGGGGAAGGAATGTACCCAAGCAGTCGGGACATTAAAAGGCTAAGGTGATGATGATAATGATGAATTTAAAAGACTACTCTACTATAGTCCGACAACTTCGTGCGCGACCCTCCTGCAGTATGAGACGGTGGCGGTGGCGGGGATAATTGATGCGGGGAGGGGCGAGTTATCCCTCCTCCCCGCATCACCCGCCCCCGCTGGCATCTGGAGTGCCCCGTCCTCGCATACCTACCGCAGGAGGGTCGCGCACGAAGTTGTCTTACTATAGCAAACTTCCGAGTGTGGTTGGGAACACACCGTGTAGTGTCACCCATCCATTTTGCCAGCTCGGCTGTGCGCCCGACGCGTCGCCCCGCCGAGATCCACTATAAAGCCACCGAGTGGAAATTAATTACCTAAGAATTTGATTGATAGCCTGATGGATGGTTCTCACTTATTTCCTATTTAAAGCACTAGACTTTCGCTAAATATATACCTATTACCAAGGCCAGATTTTAAGTGGTATCTAAGTTCTTGCTTTACCAATAAATCTTAAAATCAGCTTGGAGCATTGGAGAAACACATACATAGTACATACATAAATCACGCCTATACCCCGAAGGGGTAGGTAGAGTTGAACTAGCACCCACGTTTCGCCAATTAACATAGGTCCCATGTAATAGGTGGCGAGCCTATTGCCATCTATCGGGCACAAACGTCGCAGTAGGTATATTGCTAGGTGGTATAAGAGGAACGCTGCTGCCCATTCCTCATCACTGATGTATCCTTAGTCGCCTTGTAACGACACCCACGGGAGAGATTTGGGGTGGTAACAATTGTATTCTACTCCGCCGTCACCACACGGCATATATATGCATATATATATGCAATTGCATACACACACAGTTAGTTAGCCACATTAATTTCATCCCGTCTGATAACATATGTCCCTACCAAGTAATACAAATAAAATAAATTAATTCTAATATTATCAGTATCATTATTTACAATACATTTCATAATTGACTTAGTTTCGAACATTCAGTGAACTTCAAAGCGGTCCCGGGTTCACCGAAGCGGCTCGAGGTGTCGCTATGGCGATTGTTAAATCAACCGTTAGTGCACCACATGGGGTGGCAAAAATATGTCCTTTCAATTTGAACCTTATTTCTTTTAAATCAAGATTCATTCAGAAAAGTCTATAATTTTATAATAATAATTGGCGAAACGTGGGTGCTATGTTCACCTCTGCCTACCCTTCGGGGATATAGGCATGATTTATGTATGTATGTATGTATAATTTTATTTAAAAAGTAGATAATATTGATCTCTCCCGCGAGGGCCTAACAGTCGTACTCATAAACGGCAATTAATGTAAATGAGTACATAATATAAAAAATGTCAATTCATCGCCTGGTCTATGGTCTAGTTTTGATAGACATTTTTTTGTATTAAGTAGGTACTCATTAAAGTTAATTGACGTCTCTGAGTGCGGCAGTACGAGTTAAAACAATGATGAAGAATATACTGCTAATTACATGCCCGTAGATGGCAATAGGCTCGCCACATGGAACTGACCTAATTGGCGAAATGTGGATGTCAACTCATATCTGTCTTCTTCGGGGATATAAACGTTCTTTATGTATACAGTGTGGAAAGAAAGCATGAGCCCTGGAGGGAAAGTAAAATAGATTAATTTACAGAAAGGAACCATTCTTTATTTTTAAAAAGAAACATAACAGCATTTGCAGAATTCTCAAAAAAATCTCCCGAACCGGGAATCGAACCAATTAAAATATTAAAAAAATTAACACTCGCCATTTTATTTTACCAATCGATGCAGTCGACGTTAAAGATTTAATTTTTCTCTCAGAATCATAGGATCTTAGAAAAAAGTAACATGAAACCTACCAATTATTTTACTTTTACTCTCGAATACTCTCAATATTTACTCATTATTAGAATTGACATACATAAATCACGCCTATATCCCCGAAGGGGTAGGCAGAGGTGAACTAGCACCCACGTTTCGCCAACTATGTCAAGTCCCATGTAATAAGTGGCGAGCCTATTGCCATTTATCGGACACAAAAGTCGCAGTACATTGCTAGCCTAGGTGGTATAAGAGGAACGCTGCTGCCCATTCCTCATCACTGATTTATCCTTAGTCGCCTTGTACGACACCCACAGGAGAGATTTGGGGAGGTGACAAATGTATTCTACTCTGCCGTCACCACACGGCCACTATTAGAATTGAAAGACACATAAACTAATATTGAATTATTAATTAAAATTAATAATTTAACTTATAAATGCTATATCGAAAAAGTGCAGATTACGATGTTCTTGTGACCTTCGTAATAAATGTTTTTTAAACCTCCGACATTTACCTACTAAGTTTTTTACCATTCGCGTCAAAACTTGTCTCGACGTTATTTGTGTCAGTGGCATGGTAAATTCGGATACCTTTCACCATACCACTAAAGGGCTTAATTGTAATCGTTGTAGCTTAAAATGTATGCTTCTGTTAGATTGAACTGCTTAGTCTTTATACGCCATTATTTTAATAATTAATATCACAAAATACTTATTACGAAATGGTGGCAAAACAAAACAAAATCGATTAAAATTACCAAGATGTTCGTTCAAATTTAAAAATTGCCTTAGAATGCTACACCGTAAAAAAATTAAACGTTCCATTTTCAAACTTTCAAATTTTAAATTCCAATTACCAACAGAAATTGCGAGCAACAATAATAAAATAAAGGTTTGATTTGATTCGAGAGTAATAGTTATTTGTTGTACGTGAGTGCAAAGTTGTTTTTTAACCGCGTGCTCAATTTTGATAACCGAGCTAGCGAAGGATTCTAAAATAAAATTTATTCTAAAAATTAGAATCCTGAGCGATAGCGAGTAAATCAAAAGAGCACAAGGTGAAAAATCTTTACACTCGAGTGCAACACGTAACTTTTCATCCCCCCCAATGAGGAAATTGAAAAATACAAAAAAAAAATACAATCACAACAGTTTCTGTTTTCACCCAGAAACTTCCACAACACCCTCCCATTAACCCACGCACACTCTGAGCACCCACCCAGAAACACCCACAACATTCACACCCGCAATACACACCCATCCACTCAGACATACTCAAAAAAACACACATTCACCCAGAAACACCCACAAAACACCCATTCACCCAGAAACACCCACAAAACACCCATTCACCCAGAAACACCCACAAAACACCCATTCACCCAGAAACACCCACAAAACACCCAATTACCCAGAAACACCCAAAAAACACCCATTCACCCAGAAACACACACAAAACACCCATTCACCCAGAAACACCCACAAAACACCCATTCACCTAGAAACACCCACAAAATATCGAATCAGCCCAGACACACCCACAACATCCATTCAGACACCCACAACTTCCACCCAGTCACACCCACAATACTCACCCATCCATTCAGACACACCCACAAAACACCCATTCTCCCAGACACATCCACAAAACACCCATTCACCTAGACACACCCACAAAACACCCATTCACGCAGACACATCCACAAAACACCCATTCACCTAGACACACCCACAATACACCCATTCACCCAGACACACCTCCAACACCCACCCATCCACCCAGCCCCAGACCCGCAAAATTTATCCAGACACACCTGTAAGTACCTAATAAAAATTACCGTCCCTAATGGACTTCCGAGACGGTCAATCAGCTTGAGTCAAGCACGTTGATTTTCTGTATGTTTTTGTTCCGTTGCTAGCGTAAACAAATCAAACAAACCTAAAAAGCTTTTAAATGCTTGACTCAAGCATCAAGCAAGCATTGTAGACGATCAAAATGTTTAAAGCAAGATTGACGCCAAGCTGATTGACCGTCATGGAACTCCTAGGTTTTAACAAATTTATGACGTGAAAAGAAAATGGCGCGCGCAAAGCAAATTACAAAAAAAGTACACCAAGAAGGTTCCGAGTCTGAGCTTTGAACAAATTAAAATAGGTTACATGATAATTTCGCCACCATGGAGGTATAAATAAATAGGTATAATGATGTTTTGAATTCACAAACTCATTGCACACAATGTTCTAAATTATGTTTGGATAAATTTTGCAGGTCTGGGGCTGGGTGGATGGGTGGGTGTTGGAGGTGTGTCTGGGTGAATGGGTGTTTTGTGGGTGTGTCTAGGTAAATGGGTGTTTTGTGGATGTGTCTGGGCGAATGGGTGTTTTGTGGGTGTGTCTAGGTGAATGGGTGTTTTGTGGATGTGTCAGGGTGAATGGGTGTTTTGTGGGTGTGTCTGAATGGATGGGTGAGTATTGTGGGTGTGACTGGGTGGAAGTTGTGGGTGTCTGAATGGATGTTGTGGGTGTGTCTGGGCTGATTCGATATTTTGTGGGTGTTTCTAGGTGAATGGGTGTTTTTTGGACGTTTCTGGGTAAATGGGTGTTTTGTGGGTGTTTCTGGGTGAATGGGTGTTTTGTGTGTGTTTCTGGATGAATGGGTGTTTTGTGGGTATTTCTGGGTGAATGGGTGTTTTTTGGTTGTGTCTGAGTGGATGGGTGTGTATTGCGGATGTGAATGTTGTGGGTGTTTCTGGGTGGGTGTTGAGAGTGTGTTTGGGTTAATGGGAGGGTTTTTTGGAAGTTTCTGGGTGAAAACAGAAACTGTTGTGATTGTATTTTTTTTTGTATTTTGCAATTTTCTCGTTGGGGGGGATGAAAAGTTACGTGTTGCACTGGAGTGCAAAGATTTTTCACCTTGTGCTCTTTTGATTCCCTCGCTATCGCTCATGATTCTAATTTTTGAATCACTCGCTACGATGGTGATTCAATTTTAGAATCCTTCGCTAGCTCGGTCATCAATATTAAGCACGCGGTTAAAAAACAACTTTGCACTCACTTACAACAAATAACTATTAACATCGACTGCATCGATTAGTAAAATAAAATGGCGTGTTATTTTTTTTATTTTTACTAGGATCGATTCCCAGTTCGGGTAAGCTTTTTGAGAATTCTGTGAATGCAGTTATGTTTCTTTTTAAAAATAAAAGAATATTTTCTTTCAGTAAATTGAGCTATTCTAAAGATTTAAGGTACTTTCCCTCCAGGGCCCATGCTTTCTTTCCACTTACACTTTTTTGTCATTGCCTTCCCTAGCAATAATTAGGAATTTCCATGCAACATTCCGCTGCATGATTTCGTCTACCGTTCGTCGTTTCAATAACTTTCAGGAGTCGTTACATCGAGTGGGACACTAAAGCTCTCTTTCAACAAAGACGCTTGCAAGAGTTGGAAATTGGTAATTCCGTATTCAATTCTGTTTCGATGAGACATTTATAAGCTATTAGATATCGAGGATCGCTTTTACGATAGCTTTTACTCTTATTTGGAACCTTTTACAGGACCATTTTAATGAGTCTTCTTAAGTGAAAACCAAGACATGACTCATCCTGCGAAGATTTCATTGTTAAATGTCCATACTTCCCTATGGAAGAAAATAGGGAGAGCTCATTAGATAGAAAATTAAATAAAATATGTGATACAACAAAAACGAGAAAAAGGTAATTATTAAAGCTAATAGCAGTTGCTTACTGTACATAAAAGAACATACACCAGCTAGCCTAGGGGTATAAAAAACAGCCTATTCTCAGACCTGCCTTATATGTATAAACAAAAAATTTCATAAAAATCGGTCAAGGCGTTTCCGAGGAGGATTGACACTGTGACACGAGATTTTTATATATTAAATTTGTTAAGGAAGCCATTTAATCAGGGCTCTCCAATGTGACTCGACAAGTTCTCGTGTGGGTTATCTACTCGTATCCTGCTTGGGTCATTATGTAAAAGAGATACATGCTAATGCTTCAACAAAAGCGGCGTAGAGGTCTTGTGCTTTACGTAACTTTTGCATTTCATTGGACCTTCAAGAAATTTTCAAACCTTAATAAAGCGGTTTAACATAAGATGGTAGGACTTATATTTTTAGTACATTTTTTTAGTCTTGCTAAGCTACCACCATCTTATCTAAATCTGTCGCTATATTAATATTATTGTGTTCCGAGACTTAGTGATAATATAGCCACTCCCTCTGTGGTTGAGGGTTCCAGGTGAAACTCGATTCCATTTTCGACCCTTATAGTTAGTTACTTACCATCAGGTGAGATAAAGGCCAAGAGATTACATCTCATTTAAAAATATCCTATTTATACTTACGACCACTAAAATCCATTGATGGATGTTTTTGCACTCTTATGTCCAGTTTAATTTGAGGCGTTCAGGTCGTAATAAACTAAAAATTAAAGTCTATAAATATAAAATAAATAATAGAATATAATAGTATTCTTTTCAAACCAGCCAAATAAACTTTAACTTACTAGATTCCTTGCGTACCTACTCTACAATTTTTATTTTATATTCTTCTTTATACCTACCATAACCTGTTTATAATTCAAAGGGGACCTATTTCAGACTTACACGCAAATTCTGTTAATAAACTTTGTAAAGATTGGCAGCGAAAATAAACAAATGGTTATTATATCACATTTAATGTGTAATATAAGTCGCGCAATAAAAATAAAAACCATGTTCTATTGTAGCTGGAAAAACTGGCGGGTCTCACGTAATACATTTTCTCATTTAATAGTTCCTCACGTTGTTCTTGCGTCTGGCATTTATTTCACTCGCGAGTGATATAACAGTGAAACAATAATCGTAAAATACAAAGTTCCCCGACAAATCAGAGATGCGACAAAAAAATTTGAGATCTTCGTTTCGTACGGAGCGAGCGTATTGTTGAATGGCGTAAAAATAAACTTGATTCTGGGTTCTTAGCAAGTTTTAGCGTAAAAGAAACACACACATGCATACATTAAGCTCAAAGAGAAGCTCGCTAACGCATTAGGTTTGATTTATGGGTAATTTTTTGACATTTTCTTGACAACACACCATCAACACACATATCTCTGACATTTTATTGACTTACATTCACTCACCGGGCACAAACACACCCAATTATATTATTTTTATTTTTGACATTTTTAATTATATTCCTATTATTGTATCTGATTGCATGAAAATTTATATTATTGATATTTAAATTAATTCTTATATTTTTTAAATTGAACTGAATCAGAAAAAATCATTGTATTTGTAAGTGTATAATTTTACTTAGAATATATTGTTATTGAGTTTCCGTTGTTGGGGGCCTGGTGATCTGTCATACAGGTGAAAGCCTAGTATAGACACCAGATTCTCACAAGGGTTCGACACAAATTGTTACAATGAGATTTTATACCACTGATGATGCATAATTGTGTACTACCTTTATGAGACATGAATAAAAAATTATTATTATTATTATTATTGGCATAGCGCGCTTGGCCCGCGATTGCGTAAACTATGCAATCTTCGCTAAGGCCGGTCATTGGATGGGTGACCAAAAATGTATTATCTCGAGTTCCTCTTCGAAAGGCACGTTAAGCCGTTGGTCCCGGCTGCACCTGCAGTCGTTAGTACCCACCAACCCGAACTGGGCCAGCGTGGTGGGTTATGACCTATTCTCCCTATATTCTTCCATCCATAGGGAAGACCCGTGCCCCAGCAGTGGGGACAATAAAAAGAACGGGTGGTGATGATGACGATGATACATTAACCTTCTTCTCCCTGCCCTGTTCCCAGTCTATCTGGGGTCGGCGCAGTATGTTTCCTCTTCCATTCATTTCCATCCATCACACCGGAATGGTTCTAGTGATGACGGAAAAGGAAAAAAGACGGAATGGACCATGTCAAGAGACAGGTGAACAGAGAGAGTGATTGGAATGGCAACATTCCAATCCATACTGCTCAAGGTTTGGGCTCAGGGTTTACAGCCGGCCGCCTGCCTGACAATGACCCTCTTTTAGTAAGCTGTTGTTGATAGTTTGCCCTTCACCGTAGCATATGCTGCTTATTTGTCTACTCCGGGCAATCACCCTTAATCGCTTTTACGAAAGCCCTGTTTGAGTCAGGGCTGGCACATTCTAAGCACATTCTACTAGCTTAGTAACTACAATTATCGGATGGAATTTAATCGCAATAAGTAAATCCTCGTGGTCGAATCATTAAGTTGTAACTCGTATGTGAGCAATTTTCTACAAGCAAAGCCGAAGAATTAGTTAAATCTCGTAACCGCGTTCTATCAAACCCCGATATTCCTTTCAAGCTTAAGTAAAAAAAGCTCACTCATAGTTAATACGATCAATCACTGTGATTAGGGGAACTTTGCTCAAAGCGGTAATACTGCCTAAAGCTCTTGTCTATAAAATGTTACTCATACAAGCCGGCAAGAACACCAGGTTTTAAAAAAAATAATTATGTCACACCTGACCATAAAGTGAACTTTTTCAACATAAATAAATAAATAAATATTTTTACACTTACACCTATCATCTAGCCCAAAGTAAGTAGCCTAAGCACTTTGTGTTATGGATACTAGATGACGGACATATTTTTAATATAATTATGTATATAAATGTTGAAAATATACTACATAAACATATACACAACCATGACTCGGGAACAAACATTTGTGGTCATCACAAAGTTTGCCCCTACCAGGATTCGAACCCGGGACCTCTTGGCCAATACCCAGCAATTTGAGCATTCGACTAAAGCGGCTGTCAAAATAAACCATAAAACTATGATCATACATCAGTCGATAAAAAAGAACCCTCAGATCGCATTCAGCTCGGGCGCAAATATTTCCGGTCTAAGACATTCTTTGTCTCACTCATCGCCCTTGGTATATAATTTACTATTATTTTGGGTAGGTAAATACAAACGTTTTTCAAAATTAGTCATAATGCCTATTGTGAGTCCGCCCTAACAGTATTCTTTTTTATCATTATTTTGATTTTTCTTTCAACATTAATTATAAATGTTAAAAAAAAATATCACAAAGAAGTGTGTGGTTAGAAAAAATTGGAAAAATTACAGTCTTGTTGCGGGAATCGAACCCGCGTCCTCAGCATTCCGGGCAGATGTACCACTCGGCCAACCAAGACGTATCCTTTTTGTGTTACAGCGTGCGTGGAGGAGGAGTGCGTGGACTGGGAGGGCAAGTCGGTGCCGCACGGGCTGCTGTACGTGCCGGGGCCGGGCGTGTGCTCGCTCTGCGTCTGCTACCACTCCGAGCCGATGTGGTGCAAGGCGATCTACTGCGACCCGCCTTATGTCAGTACAATTGATAAGAGACAACATGTTACAGAAAGCCGTGTGGTGACGGCAGAGCACAAGCGACTGGGGGTAAAGATAGCGATGGAGTAATGGGTAGCAGCGTTCCTCTTATACCACCTAGCAATGTACTGCGACTTTTGTAGCCGGTAAATGGCAATAAGCTCGCCACCTATTACATGGGACTTAACATTTGGCGAAACGTGGGTGCTAGTTCACCTCTGCCTACCCTTTCGGGGATATAGGCGCGATTAATGTATGTATGTAAATGTTAAGGCGGGTGTGTTCCACCAGTGTGCTGAACTGTGCGGCACAGCGTATTTGTATGGTCTTTAGCTGTGCCGCACAGTTCAGCACACTGGTGGAATCACGCCTTTAGAAAAATCATCACAAAGAAAATTGCGGTTAGAAAAAGTTCGAAAACTTATAGTTTTGATGCGGGAATCGAACCCGCGTCCTCAGTATTTCAGTCATATGTCTATGCCACTCGGCCAACCAAGACGTTTTCTTTGGTACAAATAGTTCATTGATATAGGTAGTGGAGGGTGTCCGTCCCCACTACTGGGGCATAGGGCTTCCCTATGAATAGGAGAATATAGGGAGAATGGGCCATAATCCACCACGGCCCAGTGCAGATTGGTGGGCATCAACGACTGCAGATGCCGTGTCAAATGTAAGAGAAGCAAGTCAATCCGTTGGTCCCAACAGCTTAACATTTGTTACACATTGTTACATACATAAATCACGCCTATATCCCCGAAAGGGCAGGCAGAGGCGAACCAGCACCCAAGCATCGCCAACCATGTTGGGTCGCAGTACATTGGTAGGTAGTATAAAAGGAACGCTGCTGCCCATTCCTCATCACTGATTTATCCTTAGTCGCCTTGTACGACACCCACGGGAGACTAGGGTGATGACGATGGTGGACATGTTAGTTTTCAAAAATACCAATCCGTCAGTTTCATGCATTTACACTATAATCGTTCGATCAGATTGGTCACTTGTCTAGAGGGGTAGGAGCTGCTGTCGGAAAGCCTCAATAAAATAAAAAACAACCAATAAATATCAAAAACATTTTCATTAAGAAAATATTAAATTAAAGAACATTTTGTAAATAACATGTAACTTATTAACATTTCTATGGATAAACAATCCTGTGAGTCACATTCACATTAATGTGAAGATCGCGCTTATTTTTCGTTGACCATTTTCTAATATCGCAATTCAGTTTTTACTACATTTGGTAGTAAAAACTAATTTGCGATTTTAGAATAATAAGTAATATCTAAATTTCACCGATACCTCTTTTCGATTTATTATTTGGGCCATTGACAAAAATTACAACCCGCAAAGAAGTGGGAAAGGAATAAAACACTTCAAACCTTCTGTGGTCGATTCTAAATCTCTGGAAGAACGATGATCTACAAAAGCTCTAAAGACCAAATCTTGTACAACTCTGACAATTGCCTGAACCAAAATGAAGCAAACCAACTCAGAAATCTTGTCCTAGAAGAGCTATGGGGGACGAGAAACATCCCAATAAAACAAATTATCAACACACTGAGTATCAGAAGTCTTATCTTAGAAGAGCTTGGAGGAAAAACATCGCAACAGGACAAATTATCAACATACTAAGTTTAATATGCTAAGTGTAGCGACATCACAGCATGTCCTACATTAATACCTACACGTAGCAAGATTCATCACATTTGTAAGTTAACTTTAGACACGCACTATATTACTATATAAGCCCATATTTGTATCTTTAATAAACAGACTTAAATAACACCATCAAGTCGTGTTATACTTCTTGCCCCTGGCAAATTGGTGACCACCGACATTGGACAGCAGCAGCCTTCAAACATTACAAGATATATGTCTGCCGTGCGTTGGGGGCAAATTTAACCCCGACGCACGGCAAACTTCCCCGACGTTGGAAACAATGGAAGCCATCAAGGAAGACCACGAAAATATAAACACGGACGACGCGGCGCAATGACAATATCAGCACAGTAAGCAAAAATGCAATTGGAAACTATGCACAATTCAGCGCTCAATGATATAATCGCCAACATCTATCGAGGTCAAGTTCAAAAAAAAGTAATTGAGAAAGAGGACACCGATATTTCAACCACGATATACCAAATAGAAGAAAATTATCAAGAAAATGTGTTAAACTACGACGGTTCACTGTTCAACTCACCCGTCCAACTGCATCAATACCGACCGAAAAAGTGGTATGAGATTTTTTACTGACACGGGAGCGAACATTTCAGTTAATGGCAAGTCACAGAGACATTCTGCAGCTAAATGGTACACAATCAAGACATAGGGTGAAAAGAAAAAACACTTAAATTCAAGCTTGGGACTACGAGTCGTTCTACAAGTAACTTCGGCATGGCCGATTTGACTCACTATTAGTCGATATAGCTAGTCGAAAACTTAAGATTGGGTAACTGAGCTGACAACGCCTGCAACCCTGATCATACCGACGCAGCAAACTATTGTCGTTGGAACGAATCCACGCATACTCTACTACAAGGTTACTTTCTCAAGAGCGAAATAAATTTCTTAGGTTATCAGAAAACGAGCCAACGAATACGCATAACTGAGGAAAATTACCACAACTCAAGAAGCTTTAGTAATGGCGACTTGATCCTGTGGCAGCAAGCGGACCAAGGGCACGCAATGGCAGCCTATAGTCGGAGACGAAAAGTGCGTTCACACTCCGGCGTAATATGGCAGTTCTGCGTATGGTGCCTACCGCTGATTAAAAATACGCTCGTCGAAGGCCAATTTTCATTCATCACAAGCTCACACGTTAACATCGCCCTATGAAGGCCACTCCCAGCAATGAGAAGAACACATAAAACATTATGCCATTACGATTTAAGGAAACAATTAAATCAATAGACACATTTGCCATTAAAAGAAGCTATGAACATGCCAATTTGAGAAATTAGCAACAACAATCCAAACACATACAACAACCCAGATAGCGTCAAATAAAGTCAGCATTTTTATTTTTTCTGCATCAGTTAAAGTTATTATCTAATTGTAACTGTATCCACTTGTTATGTTTATTACTAATTGATAATATTTGTGTATATTTAAATTTTAGATAGAGATATGTAGTTACAATTTTTTTCCAAAGGAGGGTGTATATGTAGCGACATCACAGCATGTCCTACATTAATACACGTAGTAAGATTTGTCACAATTGTAAGTTAACTTTAGACACGCACTATATTACTATATAAGCCCATATTTGTATCTTTAATAAACAGACTTAAATAACACCATCAAGACGACTTCTTGCCCCTGGCAAACTAAGCGTTTGACCACAATCACCTGTGATGGAAAGCGATGATGACTAAGATGGTACACGCCCGCCTAGAAGATGCCTTTTCACTCTGGCCTTGAAGATGTCCAGATGATACACTGGGATCCGGGAAAACAGTTCAACATCTGTTCGCATTATGAAAGCGTTAGCAAAAAAAATGAGTATCCTCCTCCTCTACGGAACACTCAAGGCCGTAGACAAAAGAATGAAAACACTCACGGGAAATAGTCAGCACAAATGCAACAGATAACCTAGGTCATGGCACATTCTACCTACACAAATCAAATACACCGATGCAGGCAGCGTCACAACAACGTCACCATTTTTTTCAGTATCGGCTATTGGATACAATTATTATATTAATTACTAATTGAAAATATTTAAGTGAACATATAAATTTCGTGATAGGAATTGTTATAAGAATTTATCTTAAGAGAGGAAGGAGTATATGTAGCGACAGTATATCGTACATAATTGCACGTACTTAGATTAATCACATTTGTAGATTCACTTTAGACAAGCACCACATTAGTATATAAGCCATATTTGTGTCTAAAATACCATGTAAGGATCGCAGCAGGTGAAAAGAAGTAATCCTACACCTTTAGGAGAAAGGCGTGACGTACGTATGTATCTAAAATACCATATCAAGTCTCGTTATACGTTATACTGACCACGACGCTAGGCAAACTACCCCACTTAGTGAGTCACTCTCTACAGTTGACATCGGGAAAAGATAATAAACAACATGACTCAGTTAACTTGCAAATCAAACAGTAGTCAACAAGAGATACTCGTATTTAAAAAAAGCAGCAGCTGACTGACACCGCCATTTTATCCCGCATTCCGGAATTTTTAAAGCACCTACCTAGATTATCGTGTACGCAACTAGATGCCATATTATGACCACAGGAGCTAGGTGACGATTACAAGTATCATACGGTTATAGCGAAGCTATCAAAGGAAGAAATACTACAGGTTAGTGACCTCATAACCCCCCGCCATCCACAGAAAAGCATAAGACCATCAAAGGAACGCTAAACCGATTGCTATGAGGAATAAGAAAAGCATCAATTTCAAAAAATATCGTCTGAAATGAATGTCGGCCACCAAAGCGATGGCTTTCACAACTTCTACGAAAGATGCAGTTCTATAAAGAAAGGTAATGGAAAAATCGACGATGAAACCTTCTGTAGTTGAGGCTTCTACCACCACGGTCTAGCTGTCACAGAGACCATGGATGTGTAGAGACACCATGTCCTACATAATTTCACGTACTTAGATTCATCACATTTATTAATTAACTTTAGACACGCACCATATTAGTATATAAGCATATTTGTATCTTAATTAAACACACTAAAATACCATATCAAGTATCGTTATACTTGTTGCCAAACACTGGCAAAGATATCAACAAGAAAAGCCAGATCGCCAACAAAATATTGACAAATTCGAAACTGTAAACGAAAATGTAAACAAAACAGACGACGGCGCAACGACATGCATATTAGCACAGTTGACAAAAATGCTATTGGAACTAAGCGAAATTCAGCGCGATCGAAGAGATTATCGACGCAACACTCAAAGTTATTGTTCTTGTCAACATGGGGAATCAAAGTCAAGTTCCAGAGAAAGAAGACTAAGAAGCAGTCGGTAAAGAAGACACTTTGGTCTCTCTCCACAACGATAAATACCAAAAGTATGCAAGAAAATGTGTTAAACCATGAGATTGAAAACAGGAATTTAACTCAAGGGACCAGGGAAAGTAATTAAAGCAGTCTATGGCGGATCACTTTGCATTCACCCGTCCAACCGCCTCACTATTTACACATACAAAAATAAACACATATTATCATAATAATATGGTGAAAAACACTTATTTTAAACTTGGGACTACGGAGATGTTCCATGTAGGAACTTCGTATGGCAGATGCAACGCAACCAATTTTTCCAATCCACGCATTACTCAACCATTCAAAAAATACGAGAATATTACGAAACCTTGTTCAATGTTGGAATGCGGAGGGTACGCCGCATCATCAGCGAAAAGGGAAGATCTTCTAAGCCGGGTGTGCGCTCGGGAACCGCGGTCCGACTGTACTTCGGCGAATCTTGTTGTTTATTGATAACCTTGTTCTGCCTTATTACAACAGTCATTAGGTCTGATGTTGCTTTGACTCCAATCTCCATTGTTTATTGTCAGCTGTCTCACTTTTCGCTGATCGACCATTTCTCGGTTACTCGACACTTTGTTTGTGTAGCGCTATGACGCCGCGACATCACATCCGCTCTTATTAGAAATTCGTGACGCTCCAGTCGCCAAGCCTAGACGACCGTATTCTTCATCAGCGGTAGGCACCATATGCAGAACTACTTTATGACGGAGTGTGACCCCAATTTTCGTCTCCGACCATAGACTGTGTCATCCATCCGCTTGCTGCCCCAGAACCAAGTCGCTAGGACCTTGAAGGCGTATCCTAAAGTCTCCTCTTCATATCTGGGATAATCGATATCGTGTCATTTTGAAGGCTGCTGCTGTCGAATGTCGGTGGTCACCATGTCATCAATGTTGAGATGCCATATTTCTTGTCCACCGTAGCTCTTCCAGGATAGGACTTCTGAGTTGGTCGGCTTCATTGTGCTTCAGGCAACTGTTGGAGTTGTAAACTATTTGGTCTTTGGAGCTTTGGTTGCCCATTGTTCTTCTATAGATGCTAGTGATGAATGATGGCATTTAAAACTCAGTGAGTATTTAAATTGATAGATTTCTTGCGTCAGCTAATACAGAACCGTACTGCCGGCTTAAGTTACGCGTTCATTGTCCCGCGCCGGACGCACCGGACGGGTTTTAGTTTGCTTTGTATAACTTTACATAGCGCAGCGTCCACTATATCGCAGCCGTTCAATTCGTTGCGGGCCGTGCGTTCTGTGCGTCCGGCCCGGGCCAATGGACGCGTACCTTTAACTGGCTGACTTCGTTTGTACGTGTTCGGATTGTTGTGCTTAATTGCTGAAGTTGGCACGTTCATAGTTTCACAGTTAAATATCCAATTCTTATTGTCACGAAATCTTAATAATTCTAGGTCGTTAAGTTGGCATTTTGCTAAATCGGTGATGATCACAATTTATTTTACTTAAACGTGATGCAACAATATTATCACGTCCGCTTATTTGTTGAATATTGGTGCAATATTGCGAAATAAAATCCAGTTGAGATACTTGCCGTGGCGTGTCTTTTGAAGATGTTTTTTGAGAAAATACGTAAGTTCGATAATCTGTGAAAATTGAGAACTCCCGTCTTCCTTAATTTTTTTTTCACCTTTGAAAAGATTACTCCCAGCAACTTTATCGAATGTCGAGTAAATTTTATTTATGTTTGATTAATTTTTTTTTTTAAATCCTAATAGTTCCCATTTGGTCAAAAACGGACTTTTTAACGGATTGTAGAGCCGCTAGCAAATAGGTACTAGTCGAAGTTTTTTAGACCTATTTTTCTTCTACTTCGTAATTTCCGTTTGATGATAACATTATCTCAATGATAACATTAGCTCATCTAGTTACAACTTTCTACAAATACAAATTATGTTTTTGAACAATTCTCACTTCTTTTTTTGCTACTTCATATTTTCCATTGGTTGAAAACATTATCCTGCTTATGCAGTTCAAATTTTCGCCCCCCAACCCATTGAGTTATAAAGTAAACGCTAGTAATAGTAGTTCAATGCCCCAACCAGATAAGTTGATGGCACTGTATCTATGTACTTGATGGTGCCTTGTGGTGACGGCAAAGCAGAATACAATTGTCACCACCCCAAATCTCTCGCGGGTGTCTTACAAGGCGACTAAGGGCTTAAACAGTGATGAGGAATGGGCAGCAGCGTACCTCTTATACCACTTAGCAATGTACTGCGACTTTCGTGCCTAATAGATGGCAATAGGGTCGCCAACTTTTACATAGGACCTAACATAATTGGCGAAACGTGGGTGTTAATCACCTCTGCCTACCTCTTCGGGGACATAATCGTGATTTATGTTTGTATAACTGTAATCAAACACCAACGCGATCCAAAAGAGCATTTTCGTCTGAAATTTAGTTAAATTCTTAACAAACACTCCCGAGTTAACAATAGGCGTGTATTCTTTAAGAACGCCGACCTCTCATTCATTCGAGTATCTACGAGCACTTGGTTCCCGCCACGACAACAGCTATATTTCAAACGAACAAAAGTCCTGAATGTGACTTTTTCCTGTTTCCAAACATACTGCTTTTTGCTTTACAAAGTTTTTTAACAAAAATATTGTTTTCTTTTGTCAATGCCACTAAAACTAAAAGGAAAGATCTACAAGTCTGTTATAAGACCTGTCGTTATGTATGGATCGGAATGTTGGGCTGTGAAAAAGACGGATGAAAGAAAACTGCATGCGGCAGAGATGAGAATGTTGAGATGGATGTGCGGAGTGACAAAAATGGACAAAATACGGAATGAGTACATAAGAGGGAGTCTGAAAGTGGCGCCAGTAACGGAGAAGATAAAAGGGAGCCGTTTAGCTTGGTATGGACATGTGACGTGATGCCATGAATGTGAGTAAGAAAGTTATGGCCATGAATGTTGATGGATGTAGAAGTAGAGGAAAACCACTGAAAAGATGGATGGATTGTGTGAGGTGTGATATGAAGGTGATGGGATAAGGGCAGGGCGATGATGATGATTGTTTTCTTTTGTCACCGTGTGAAGAATACGCGGGTATCGTACAAGGCGACTAAGGATAAGACAGTGATGAGGAATGGGCAGCAGCGTTCCTTTTATACCACCTAAGCAATGTACTGTGTTTCGTGTCTGATAAATGGCAATAGGCCCGCCACCTATTACATGGGACCTAACATAATTGGCGAAACGTGGCTGTTAATTCACCTCTGCCTACATATGGGCGTGATTAATGCAATTTTATACTCTTGCATGAAACCGTGTATCATGTAGGTATGAGATGAAAATAGACATTTTCACGAAAGACGTAGGATCGTGGCGAGTGGAAAATAGTTATCTCTACCTACCCCTGTGGGAGTAAAAAGCGTGACCAATATTCTTTATTACATACACACACAAACACACGCACGCACCTACGTGAACCCACACAAGCACAATTAACGTTCATAATGCTATAAGCAAACTTTTCCAGGTAACCTTAGGCGAGCCCATTGTCATCTAGCAGGGACGTGAATTTCCCTTAAACCTTTACATAAAGCTTAACCTTATGTAGAAAGCAGAGAGTAGAGAAAGGTTTGGTTGCATAAATTGTGTCTGCCTGTATTCTAGTCCCATGTAGCGTTGTTGAAATAAACGCCAAAATTATTGTAACCGACAATAAATTTAGTGTATCACCGCGCCATGGTTACCATAATGACGTTTTAAATGCGCACATCGATGCCAAATCACCAAATATCGTGTTTAATATAATTAACCCGTGTCAAAGCACACGTTGCCAACTAGGAAATCAGACCAAGTTGAACAAATTTCACTATCACAGTGCTGTACAAATTGCGACCAGTCTGATGCACAATTACGATTATATTTTACTAGTGGATGCCCGCGGCTTCGCTCGCATTATATAGCCTTCCTCGATTAATGGACTAGGTATCCAACACCAAGAGAATCAAAGTGAATGAAAGAAAATTTTTCAATTTGAGTCAGTGTTCCTGAGATTACAAACAAACATACAAACTCTTCAGTTTTATAATATTAGTAAAGATAGTAAGTAATTAAGAGTACTTTTTTATTATACCATCGTGTCTATCATCAGCACACTAGTGAAATCTCGCCTTAACGTAATGCTCTGCCATCACCACATGGCAATCAACATACATACATAAATCACGCCTATATCCCCGAAGGGGTAGGCAGAGGTGAATTAACACCCACGTTTCGCCAATTATGTTAAGTCCCATGTAATAGATGGCGAGCCTATTTCCATCTATCGGACACATAAATCCCGTATATTGCTGATATAAGAGGAATGCTGCTGCCCATTACTCATTTCTGTGTTTACATTTATGGCAATCACATCTTTATATAACTTAGATAGTTGATAATTTTTAACTAAATGACCGACTGATAGACAGAAACATTCTATCTACCCATAAACTGTAAACTCTAAAACAGCGCGCCTCACTTTGAAGCTAATTAAACTCCGCTAAAGCCTTTGAGAATGGAAATAAGATGCTAATCTAAGTAGCACTTAAACTACTGTTAAGAACAGCGTTTTTGATGAAAACGCGCCCTTCGGTAATACTTAGGCACTGAGTATTTTAAGAACATTCCAACGATTTGGTAATAGGTACTTTGGTACTTCAGCTCTATTAACAGTTACTCGAAGTCTAAAGAAACTGTCTGTGTTACTACGACAATAGATTTTAACGTCAATTGTGAAATAGGTTGACGGCAGAGCAGATTAACAATTGCCCCCCGTTCTCTCCAAAAAAGGTGTCAAGGCGACTAACCTAGCAATATGCTGCAATTTCGTGCCCGATAGATGGGAATGGGCTCGCCACCTATAAATGGGACCTAACATAATTGGCGAAACGTGGGTGTTAATTCACCTCTGCCTACCCCTTCGGGAATAATTAGACGTGATTTATCTATTAATATATGTCAATATTAACTGCCACACTCAGAGACGTCAAATAACGTTAATGAGTACTTAATGTCAAAAAATGACAATTTTAAACTAGTCGCTATTCTTCTAGTCTATGGGTCGGGGTCTATGGTCTTCGGGTCTATGGTCTAGATTTGAATGAAAATTTTTGACATTAAATACTCATTAAACTTAATTGACGTCTCTGAGTGCGGCAGAAATCTTCTACTTTAAGTAATACTTATGTAAAATTTTGGGATTGGAATTGGAGTTGTCAGTTTTCTATAATCTGACGTGCAGTTATGCCTGAAATTCAAGTTAACTATATAATCTATGTTTCTCGAGGAGTTTGATAGCGTAGTGGCATGCGATTGCGTAAACTAAACAACGTTCGCGAAGGCCGGTCATTGGATGGTTGATCAAAAATTTACTAAGTAGGTATCTCGAGTTAGTACCCAGAAATCCGCACTGGACTGGCGTAATCGGGTTATGGTTGAGCCTATATACTTCCATCCATAGGGAAGGCCTGTGCCCCGGCATTGGTACACTAAAGAGCTGGTGATAATGACCTGATGATATAAGTTACCTATATTGTTACTGCTGTTTCTCGCAACAAACTCACGCTCTTCTCGCCGTTTCTCTCGACAGTTCTGCAAAAACTTCCGCGTCGGCGAGAGGTGCTGCGAGTTCGAGTGCCTCGACCCCCCCGGCGAGGACACGCGGTACCGCGAGCGGCAACGGCTGCGGGCCCTCATCCTGGCGGGCAACTCCTCAGCTATTCACATAGCTCCCACGCCGAACCTCAAGGCGGGCATATCGCTGCTCGCAGTCGCAGTGGCTAGACTCGTATGAACAATGCTCAGCCTCTCGCAGCCCCACACCACAACGCTGGATCTCCAACCTTCGCTCTTCCTCCGCCGTTCACATAGCGCCCACGGCGAACCTCAAGACGGGCATCTCGCTGCTCGCTCTCGCAGTGGCTAGACTCGTATGAACAATGGTCAGCCTCTCGCAACCTCACGGCGCAACGCTGAATCTCCAACCGTCGCTCTCCGATCACTAAAGCGGGGAATTCACTACACGGACATGCCCGCCGGACCTCGCTTCTATTAGGTCTGTGCGATGTTTGCATAGTGTAGGACCGTCACAGTCAGTCTGGCCTATACAAACGAGGTCCGTGCGCGCATTTCTGTGTAGTGAAATGTCTGCTATATTATCATCCTCAGAGCGATTTGGTAGAAATGGCTTACCTATTGGTCTCGTCAGCCACAGCTTCTAGCAGCTATTCCACAAATTCTTCAAAAAACTACCTATAGGTAAGTATTCGAAACTAATAATAAAAGTATGAAGTATTGAGCCTTAACATTAGTTTAATTAACATGAGTTATACGGCGGGGGCTGGAAAAAAGTTGAACTTAAACTTAGGATAGATAAACGTGAGTGTAGAATGATAGGACACACCTCGGTCCAGTTACCTACCTACGATAGTGTGTGGAACCATAATCCACAGATACAAAATTTATAATTTACCATAAGACATAAAGGTCTAATCGTCATAGAAAGCAGTTAGTCCAGATCACATAATTTAAACTACTTAGCCATAACTATAAATAAAAACAGGAGTTGTTCAATATTTATTTTCTAAGTATTACATTGTTATTGAATTTGTATAGTTCTAA
This sequence comes from Cataclysta lemnata, assembly GCA_963931975.1. Classification (NCBI taxonomy): domain Eukaryota; kingdom Metazoa; phylum Arthropoda; class Insecta; order Lepidoptera; family Crambidae; genus Cataclysta; species Cataclysta lemnata. The sequence continues at coordinate 1,526,576 of OZ008353.1, forward strand.
TTAAAATGATAGCTAGTCTGGAGAATTGACAAACAAGTGGACATAACTTAGCCATTGCAAGACACAATTTAAAGTACACTCGAACGCATGTCAGGCAACCACAATACAAATTGTCTCAATCAATGTTGTGTTTATGTTCAGTAAGATGAGGTAGACAATCGAGTTTTGTGTAATCTGACGTGCAATTGACTGTACGTGAGGACATTTAGGGCCTGTTTCACAATCGACAAGTAAGTTCGAAGTAGTATACTGTGCAGTTCTATTGACGTATATTTCATATTACAACTGTCAAATGATCTGCGAAGTAAGCTACTTAAAACTTACTTGTCGATTGTGTAACAGGCCCTTAATATATTAAGTTTATTTTCTCAACGTCTTAAACTCTAATAAAATACACTTAAGTTGGCACCTACATGTATAATTATAGTAATTAACAGTGCCATAATTTATCTGTGAAAAATGCTACATAACATATTAGCAAAGCGTCGGAACAAAAATAAAATTTTTGGACCAATTTTAACTAACTAGTAGCATCTTTTATTTCTGTTTGGTGTGTTTCTTTGAGTGTTTGGTATCCCAGATCGAATTGTCATTAATTAAATCGTAATTACTATTTTCGACTCTATAATTCTAAACTGTAGATACTAAGCTCTTGAAAAGTGTAATCACTGCAGCAAAATATCCTTGCACCATTTGTGAACCTGATTGTCTTGTAGGATAAATGATATGGTTTTATATGACGTTGATAATTTATGTTATTATGGTGTTGGTGATGTCTAAGTTGTTTTTCTTGTTGCAATATAACTGTAGGCTCGTCTTTATTAACATGTATAATCATTTACAAAACGAAAATGTAGAGAAATCGTCAAAAGTTAATTACGGTTTTGTAAATGAACTGAATGATCTGTAGAGCAATCGGGTCATTTTGTATCGTAAGTGTCAGATCAGATAAATAACATAATGAAGTTACCATTCCGAAATTGCGTATTAACTAATAACCTATTTGGGCCTTCCGTTGGAAGACTATAAGGAATACGAGTTAATTAAAACGATAATGTTTTATCTGATACTGGTATACCGAAGGGTAGACCCGGTTTATTAAAGTGTCATCTATTTATAATTAAGATTTCTCTCCAATAATAGGCATGCTCTATTCAAATCGAATGTGTTATAACAATAAATGTAGATAGATATGTATACTTTTATATGTAAGGGGTCTTACTTTGAACTCTTGACAAGATTCAAGTGCAGCTGTCAGAGTTTTTTTCATGTGCGTTGTGATCGTGATCGATCGCAGCCACGTAGTAAAATTCGACATTTTATGATGATCATGTCTTGAACTAAGCTGTTATACCACCTGCCGAACGTGAATTTGCATTTGAAAATTAATTCAACATTAAAAAGTTAATTACAAATCCAACAACAAAATTTACTGATATGTACCTACATACATGCATACATAAATCACGTCTATATCCCCGAAGGGGTAGGCAGAGATGAACTAGCATCCACGTTTCGCCAGTTATGTTAGGTCCCATGTAATAGGTGGCGAGCCTTTTGCCATTTATCGGGCACAAAAGTCGCAGTAGGTACATAGCTAGATGGTATAAGAGGAACGCTGCTGCCCATTCCTCATCACTGATTTATCCTTAGTCGCCTTGTACGACACCCACGGGAGAGATTTGAGGTGGTGACAATTGTATTCTACTCTGCCGTCACCACACGGCACATATGTACCATAATGACAGATTTGTATCGTAAATCTAACGACATCGTTTTTATAGTTAAAGTTGCATTAAGGTATAAAGATATTGTAAGTTGTAAGGACTGATAATACACGTGTTATTATACTTTTGTTTATATCCATTGATAAACAGATAATAACGCGATATGTAACGTGGTTAATAGAGCAGAGGGTGGAGCGTTAGGGTTCAATGCAAGACCCCAATTAAAAAAAATTAAAGATAAGTGATAAAACTGCACATGCACAGTAGGTACCTAATGTAGTTAAATTAACCTCTAAACTAATTATTGAAAAACTAACCTCCGCTCCAGTGCATGAATTTTCGCAACAAATTATTGAATACAATCGTAATGGGCACATACGCAAGTAATTCGCAGTTTTTAATCTGTCCTATCGATTTGATATGATATCGTCCATCCACGTAGATAGGCTCACTTCGGAAATTGTAGCTTTAACATAAGGTCATATCATCGGCTATTTACTTAGAGTAAAACTACTAAGAGCAATAACTAAAGTACCTGTAATCTAACTTGCTATATAACATTGTATTCGTAATTCTCAAAGGCCCGAATCAATATTTCTATTAGGCGGTTGATACATAAATATAGCAATAACATATGACCGATATGTCTCATAAATTATTATTTGATCACATAATAAATATTAGAAAAATTGTTACAAATAAAATTAACTACTTGTTCGGTGGAGTGGTACTTAGAGGCAGCCGCCCGGATTGCGGAAGACGCGGGTTCGATTCCCGCATCAAGATTTACATTTTTCGAACTTTTTCTGACCTATTTTTGTTTGAAATGTAACGAAAAGCAAACGTATTTTCATGTACGGGTCGGAATGTTGAGCTGTAAAGAAAAATTTAACTTTACAAATAGGGTAAATTTTTACGATTATGATCAAATTGGTGTGGAAATCCGTGTGAAGGGTCGATTCTTATGATAAACATGAACGCTGGTGGAAAGATAAGAGGAGGACGGATTGAAAATAATGAGAGGAGATGCGGAAAGAAGAATACAGTAGAAGAACAGAATACCTAAGTATAATAGGTAGTACTGTGCCGATAGGAAATTTTATGTTGCTAAAGGGCAAGGGGCAGGAATCATCCTACTAAGTTAATAAGGTCGGTATACTTGATTCCAGTCCAATGTGGAATGTGACGATGAATGATGACAATGATTCAGGCCTAGCTGCCCTCGTTTATCCACTGCAACATCCACTTCCATCATGTGGAATCATGTAATTAGGTCGCTCTTGTATTTATCTACGTGCAGTCAAAACCACGTTAACCCACCACAACATTTAAATTTTCTTATCGACTTTGTACTTTACAACAAACAAGTAATATTGACAATCCATTGAAGAAACTTGACAGTTTTGAGTAGTTAGTCTGAAGTGGCGTTGTACAAAAAAACATTTTTAACTAATTTTGTTTACATAACACGACCACAATTACGAATACAATGGTATATGCAAATATAGAAATGGAATTGAATTGATTTGTAGGTACACGTATCTAAGTGATTAAAAGAGATTATTTATTGATTCTTAGATAGGATATAATAATATTTTAGTTTTAAGTGATGAAATTACCTACTTTTGCCCACGTTTTCCAGAGACACAGTAGGTAAAATTGGGGCAATAACAGGAAACAGGAATAAATAGTGTATGTAGGGTAGGTACAGTAAGCAACATAAGTAGATTATCACTTTAGTCCTCTGATGTGCAGACAGCTCACGAGAAGTACCTAATTGTAATCACCATTTTGTAAATTAATGTGATAAAGTAGCTACTGTAGTGTTAAACTACGTATGATGCTGACTGTACTAGATAGAGATATTCTGTGAAGTGGTGTTGAAGAGAACCCAGATTTAACTCTGCTGTTTTAAGCGTTATTTTATTTATCAGGCTGCCAGTAAGAAAATGGATGTGATCAGCGGGGTTAATATAAAAGGCGAATGCTACTTATTGCTTTGGTTTACCCGTCACTTTCAATCAAAGAGTGAGAGAGAGACGGGTACCTAAGACTAAGCAATACCAATCGACTTACAGAATAACCCCGCTGATGTGTAAATCGTTTGATACATGTTTATGTAAAATTATAATAGGTAATATGTCAGCACAATTGTTACAGTGAAAAATAAGGTAAGAAATGTTCGAAAAATATCTACATTGCAATTTTTTGAAATTTTACTTACCTTGTTTTCCTTCGTGATTGTGATATTTAATTTCGCCGGCAGCATTAAAAAAGAGAACGATACTTAGCACATGTATGTTTTAATAAGGATTTTCAATACCTGGGGATTTTATTGAAAAAGAGGAATATCAATATTAAATAAAATTTTAAATTTGTGGTTTATGTTATATAATATTTCCTAATCCTATCTTTTGAACTGTAGATTGAGTTGCTATCAAAACAGTAAAGGGTCTAGACGAAATCTCACTCATTTAGTGTAGTTACATTCCTCAATTTTGGTGCCCATATAATCAAAAATCACTGGCAGACCTTTTTGATAGGCCAAAATAAAGTCCCATTAGCAAGTATAAAATGTTATCATTCTCTTGCACGTATATTTGGGAAATCTAAAAACATAACATGAGCAATTCTAAATACACCATAATGTTATTATACTTTTATTATATTTTAATCTAAACAAATCTATGCCAATGATATTAATATTAGATTGTAAGTATTCTATCCCTTAAATAAATAAAAATTAAAAAGGTACCTGATAGGTACTGCTGATAGGCGATGTTATATTATTACTTAAGTACCTACTTTATAATCTTTTAAACTGAAAAATATGGGTGTTATCGTAAAATGTATTATATTACTATTATGTACTACAATTACTTATTTGTTTTATATAAAGGTATAAAAATGCAATAAACTTACTTATATTGAAGTCAGCAGGACAATGAATTTAAATACATACTGATTAAAACTCAAGGCTTCAAAAGTTTTACTTCTATTAAATAATATAGTGTAAGTGATTTTATGATGAATTCTTCTCTAATATTGTGCTGTACATGGCTTCATCAAATACTGAAGGTGATATATTAAATAAATTCTACCTTTTAAATCACCTATCTCTGACAAAATGGATTTAACAAATGTAATGAGTTGATGATAATTTATTTGTGAAGTTTTTGTTCTATTCTTTATTTTTCAATTATTTTAGATTTTTATCAAAACAAGCATAAATAAAAGGAAACAAAAATAAACAATGTGCAAACTGCAAATGCACACCAACATTTGCATACTTATTTATAAAAATATTGGCTATTGATAATCATCTTCTTATCATATTTGGCAAATCAACCTAATATTCTTTAAATTTCACTTATTACTTTTTAAGAAAAATAAAGGTATGTGATATTTTGCCGGTTGTTATATACTTTGCAACATAATTATAAGATGGACAGCTTTAATATTTAGATGTAAGATGCCAGAATTATGATAACACAATACAATTTATAAAGAAAAAAGACAATGTGCAAATTAACATTGTCAATATTCAATTGCTTCTCTATACCTTACTTGGATTGGTACAAGAATCTGCTTTGATTTATCAATGCAAATGCCTTTGGAATTGGACCAATTGTAAAATGTATAATTACATTGTTTAGTAAACTGTAAAAATATTTGTTTTATCATCCTAATAATGTAAAGTTTACATCTAATTTAAAAATATATATTTTATTGTTTTAAAATTATAATATACTAAAATTGTATGATTCTACTATTGTTTTGTTATTACATGCATGATTGTGACTTATTTAAATTAAATAAATAGCCTAAATAAATCTAATCACTTGCATTCTAGTTTTCTTTGCATCCTTTAATGTTTGATATTACTAAATATAAAAATTTGGATAAAAAAACTTATCAACATGGGGTTGTTACATTAATGTATACAGAGCATAAAATAAACAAAAACCAAATATAATAATATAAATATATTTTACGCCTAAATAGTCTTAAACTTTAAACAAATAGTACATAATATTTGGAATGCTTTTTCTTTTAGTTAAATCAAAAGGCAAGTCCTTTCTGAGCCAAGTCTTTCTTAGCCTCAATAATTTCCACTTGTAGTTCCTTAGCCGCTCCTTCACAATTGTTAAAAGTAAAAACACGGTATAACACTACCAACACAGCGTAAAGTCCGAAAAGTATAATAAATAATAGAGGCGATACAATTATTAGGTTGATATTTTTTTCGATAAGGGGGTGCTTCACATAACCCCCAATCAATGAATACCATACAGCAAATACTGCGGATGCTACTGATATCCACTCTAATAATTTCGTCATGATTCTGAAAAATGATACGGTATGAGTTGTTAACATATTGGTTAAAATAAAATTGTGAAAATTGTTTAATTAAAATTTTCATATACCTGTTTTCGTATACGAAAATTTGGTTGACCGATATTATTAGGACTTTATCTTTGTACCTTCTTCAATTCACTAATAACTATATATGTTAAACTAATCAACAATACAAATAAGGGCTATATTTTTACTCTCTTGCAATGTAAAAATAAATTCTGTTTACGTTCTGTTGTTTGTTCTGATGTAATTGACATTGACGGACGAGACGAACGATGGCAGTAATTTTTCTGCTATTTGGGGTAGCAATAAGGTCTAGCCCACACATCCATGTCTTCAATATCGTCTTTGGTGTTTTCGACAAAAACGTTGAAACGTCGACATTCCAATGTAATTCTGGAGTCTTGGTAGCATTTAAAAACAACAGACTTTTCTGTGATATGTCTGTCACGGAAAATATAGAGCGGTTGCCATAGAGGACAATAATACTACGGATATAGAGAGCCCGCTCGCCGATTTTTTTTGCTAACCGCTAATGTCAATTCATTTCACACTAGCTCTATCTACAAATTCCATCCGACCTTTGAGTGGGTGTCAATGTGTGCGTGAGCTTATACGTATTTACCCACACATAAACGTGTTCATTTAATTTAATATTACGTATTAGTTTATTGCAAGATCCTTATAAATCGGTAACTGTTAGAATTTCAAACAGTTACGGACAATAAAGAGTTTCATTAAACATCAATACAAATATAAACATCGACATTGCTTACAAATACGCAATATTAAACTAAATAAACACATGTAACTATTTCTATTCATCCTAAAATAAACGCTTTCCAACATGGGTTCATATCATAAAATAAAAATCAAATGTATTTGTTACAATTTATATTGTAAATGGTAAAATATACATAAATAATAAAAATTATGGACATATGCCATGAAAGTAATTAGGTCAGTTAAATGTATTAAAAAAGTAAAAGACGGAAATAATAAAATTCAATTAAATGTTGACAAGGGCTTCTGTAAAAAAATATAAGAACAATTCAAAGGGTTCAAAAATTATTAGGGACAACATTAGATTAGGGATATTACTTTTAAACCCAAACATATGGGCTTGATGCAATGTTCACAAGAAATATAAACCAGGACCCACTTAAAAACTTTTTCGGTAATATAAGAAGTTATGGCGAGAGAAATACGGCACCTAATACAATATAGTTTAAAGGTGTCTATAAGTCTTTACTACTTAATAATTTCAACTCGCCCCATTCCCTTCACGCAAACTGCGATATACTTCTTATATTACCCCGACAATGAGGTACCACAAAGTCCTCGTGGAAACACAGAGGAAATTGTGGTGACTTTTAATCTGATGTAGTTAATGCAGGTCAGGGTAATTATGTCAGTTGGTCCCACCAACTGACATAATTACCCTGACCTGATCCTAGGAAAATATATGAAAAAAATAAGTAAGAGTTGTAAAAAATGTAAAGTAGTGATACGGTGATCTCGAAACAGATACACAGTGAGTCTAGATTGGCCGAGCGGTCAGGCACCTGCCTGGAAACACAGTGGACGCGGGTTCGATTCCCGCATCAAGACCATAATTTTTCTAAATTATTTTTCTAATCACCAAAATCTTTCTACATAGATACATAGTAATTAAATATAAAGGTAAAAAAATACAAAGCCAATTGCAAAAGTTTGCAATACAATCCAAAAGCTTAGAAAACGGTTGACAAACAAAAAATTCTGGTGACAAAAAATATAGTTCCCAATACAAAATATTGTAGCGAAATTTTTAAAAATCATGTCTTAAAAATGTGGAAAAATTATTAAATTAATTCGTATTTTGATTATAATTTATGCATTAATAATTTTCCTAACATTATAAATGTTAGAAAAATTTTTAATTTGTGGTTAGGAAAAGTTCATAAAATTGTACTCTTGATGCGGAAATTGGACGTCCCTTTTAATTGTATAAAACACAAAAATGAATTAAAAACCTACTTCGAAAACACAACTATAAACATTTTCATTTACAACTGGTGACAAGCAATTAATTTGTGTTAATTTATTGAAAAAAATATTTTAACTCATTTTTGCGGTACAGGAAAGGGTCACAATAACGTTATAGTAATATACTGTAGTAGTATATCAGTAAATACATAGCTCGGTGATTATCACTTTCATATGCTAAAATAAGTTAGCGTATAGTCCTACAGATAATCTTGATTCACAAAGTTGTGAGTTTTTTTTGCGTGATCTGGTCATTTCTGCTTGCAAAGTTGTAATCTGCCTTCGGAGAGTATGCAGCAAAAGCGACGACAATTGTTGTTGACGTGTTGTCTCTGCAAAAAAATTATTCCTATGAATTTACGCACTTGATGATAAAAAAAAAACCATTGGAGTTATTTTAATTCTTGGCACGAGAATGGATATTAAATGCAGTAATATTTCCAATCAACTTTTGATGTGTTGGTGTGAATCATTACCAGCGGGTCCCTATATTCTATCTATAGTTAAAAATAAGCTTACTAAAGTTTAGTTGCCTGCCATTTTTTTGTTATATTCCAATAAATAACAGAAGTTGCTAAGCAACTAAGCCACAGTACGTCTATTTTCAACTGTAGATAGAATATTAGTTAATAATTATTTAACTGTTTATTACAAACGAGTAGGAGTAAAGCATTGTACGCGATAGCTAAGTCGTTCTTTATGTTTAAACAATCTAAAGACACCTCCCATACTAAGTAAAATAACCGTACTGATAAACGATATGATTGATTTCCAGATTAATAATATGTACCTGTTTACATTACCCAGAAGTAAGTGGTTGACTTTGTTTAGGCATAAGCGATACTTCTTGTATAGGGACTTTCTCCTTAATATCTGAAATAAATGTATTAATGTATAAATAATAAAAAGGTGCTTGGAAGATTGAATAGGGTCCGTCATGCATGTTTTGACAAAAATATTTCAATACAAATCACAGACAGTACCAACAATATTTGTGTCAGGACATACAACGTTTTTCTTTACCTATTATGTTAGGCAGTGAAGTAGATGATTGAATAGGTCCAGGTATTTCTGAAATTTCTGCTGCGGAAACATTAACCTTAGAATCTGAAATAATTAAATATTATATTATTTATCTTAGTCTTAAAATGAATGAATTTAATTTATTGATAAAAGTTGCTAGAAACTCTTACTTCTATCAAGATGTAGCGACGGTATTTCTTGATAATTTAAACTATTGTTACGGTTCCAATCTGTGGTAGTGAAATGAATATCACTCATGAACTTCTTTCTATAAAATTCATAATCAGCATCACTCTCCAATTTCCTCCAACCACGTGTACCCAAGCCTTGAAACATTGTGGTTTCTTCTTTGGATTAGGTAACTGATGGTATGAGGTTCCTAAAAAAAAGTAATTTGAATGTATAGCACATTCAAATTGATTCATGATCCAAACATTTTTATGAAAGGTAATGAAATTTAGACCAAAATTATATGATGACTTGGATAAAGGGAGACTGTAATTTGCGATTAAGAATTTTAGATGTTAGGGCCTATTGCCAAACATCCTTATCTTAGCCTTGTTTTCAAGGCTGAGATAAGGACGTTTGGCAATAGGCTCGCCACCTATTACATGGGACTTAACATAATTTGCGAAACGTGGGTGCTAGTTCACCTCTGCCTACCCCTTCGGGGATATAGGCGTGATTTATGTATGTATAAGGATGTTTTAAATTGAGATTATTACACCTTGCCATCCGCTGCGGCAGAGAAAAATCACATCAACCTACAAAGGGTTTAAACAGGTCATAGAAGGCAACTAAATGATATTGATCATCTTATACTCAGTCGACCAATACACATTGTGCAACCTTAGTGGACTATTGCCTAAACTGTTGTTGGTGTTGGCACATAATTGAAGATTTAATGATAAAGATACTTACTAAAATCCATTGGACATCCTAATACTCAACGCACGCAATTTTCTAAAAATGTGTTCACTTCACAGCGAAGGAGTAAAAACTCAATCAGACGCAATCAGTTCAACACTTTCACGAAAAATTAAACAAAAACTGGGAAACGACACGGAAACTCACGAGATACAATTAATTTTAAAGTTTTGAACTCGACAAACAACTGACATTTTTGGGCTGTCATTCATGGTCACAGACAGAACAATCAAGAAGTACGAGAACCATGAAGGTTCTGTCTAAAGAGGATAGTATACCCGTAGTCTAGTATCCTCTTTGCACAGGACAGAACACATAATATACCTTCATGGTTCTCGACCTTTTCGATTCGTGGCGCCATCTAGTTAAAAAAATGTTACTTAATTTGGGATCAAGCTTGGAATTTTTATGTAGATGTCGCATTTTACAAAAAATATCCGTAAAATATTCTTAGTTCTAAGTGTCCACCCCCTGGCGGTTGCTAAGTTACGGTTTTAGTTGTTGATTAATACTTTTAAGTTTATGTAAATTTTCTAAATATTATATTTTCATCTCGAATATAGTAGTGCTATCGCAAGGAATTAGTTTTATTTCGCAACATTAGTGGCGACCGTGACATAAATAAATATACAAATCCGAAATAATTCTAAAATATGGATTCCATGAAGCGAAAACGCACACAACAGCGACGCGAGTTCACAATCGCAGCCAATAAATTTGAAGCGGCGATTCACTCTAATGAAACGGATGAAATAGAAATCGCCTTTCTTATGGTCTCCGAAACGGCCGACAATCTGTTTACCATGGAAGCGGCCGTAAGAGATATTTGGTGCGATAGTGATGATTTCGAAGAAGCTGAATTCGAGACTGACCAAGATAAAGCAATGGAGTACAGGCAGCGATGGCTAAACCTGCAAAACAGGTACAGGAAACTGGCGAAACCATCAATCTGTAAGATAAGCAGCAACTCTTCATTGCAATCAACAATCAGGTCAGCACATGAGGATCATCAAGGTATGGCTAAAAAACGTATTAATATGCCAAAATTAGATCTGGTAAAATTTGACGGAAATGTAAAAAATTGGCTGCTCTTCTGGGGTCAGTTTAAAAGGATCCATGAGGACACTGACCTAGAAGACATCGAAAAGTTCCAATTTTTGCTGCAAGCCACCGTAGTTGATTCAGCTGCTAGACAATTAGTAGAGACATATCCACCTTCTGGTGAAAACTACCAAAAGGCTATAGAAGCACTAAAAGCACGCTTTGCTCGTGACGATGTTTTAATTGAAACCTACGTTCGAGGCTTACTCAACCTGGTGCTTATGAGACAAAAGGGACAAACTAGTGACTTGCCTTCGCTCTACGACAGTCTCCAGACACACTTACAAGCGCTGGAGACGCTTGGAGTTGTTAAAGATAAGTATGCGTCAGTATTATTCCCTATGATTGAATCAGCCTTACCGGAGGACATTTTGCGTACCTGGAATCGCATACGCGCAGGTAATCAAACGAAAGGTGACGATCTTAGTAAATTGATTCAGTTTCTAAGACAAGAGGTAGAGTCGGAAGAAAGAGTACAGATGGCACGTGAAGGTTTCATAAATTTTGGTACTTCATCAGCATCAAACCAGCCGACTGCTTGTTTCATTTCGAAGTCAAAAACGGAAGGTAATAATACAAAGACTTTCAAAACAATATCTTGCATATGGTGCGATAAAGAGAACCACGCTAGCTCAGAATGCCATAAGGCGATAAAATTTACATTATTAGAGAGACAAGAGTTCCTAGAAAATAAAAAAGCCTGTACCATATGTCTGAGATCGAATCATAACAGCAAGAGGTGTAAGAGTTACCCAAAATGTCTATATTGTAAGAAACGCCATGTTACAATAATGTGCACGGATCTGTATAATAGAGGCAGCGACAATCTGAAAAGCGAGGACGCCAGTAAGACTGAAAAGTCAAATAGCATGTTATGTCAACTCAAGTCAACCACAGTCCTTCAAACTCTCGCCGTAAAAATTGTGAACGGAAAGAAGGAAATGTGTATAAGAGCATTAATAGATAGCGGTTCCCAAAGATCATATGTACGCAAAGACGCCATAAGAAAGTTGAATGTAAAACCGGTGGGGAAAGAAATTATGAGTCACTGTTTGTTTGGTGGTGTTCAAACTAAAACGGAGGAGTGTTTTAAGTATAATTTGTATCGTAAAAGTACTGTAAATAATTTTAATTGTGTAATTTCTGTTTTAGAGCAAAATGAACTGTGTGGCGTACTTCCTAAGGTTACATCAACCGTAATTGAGCAACTGCGACAAAAATCTATTATTCTGACTGACGTTAGTGACTGCCCTGACGAGATAAGTATATTGATTGGTGCAGACTTTTCTGGTTTTCTTCTTAGTGGTGAAATTTTACATTTAGATAATAATCTTACTGCTGTAAATACAAAACTAGGCTGGACTGTTCAAGGGCCATTAACAGGCATCTTTAGTTCAATAGTCAACATGACTACAACTTTGCACTGTTTAACTAAAATAGATGTTTCTGACTTGTGGAGCTTAGAATATTTAGGAATAAGAGACCCAGCTGAACAATTATCTAAGTTTGACCGCGAAAAAGAAATCCTAGATAACTTTAATAAAACTATATCAATTAATAATGAGAATAGGTATGAGGTTCGGTTGCCATGGCATGACAATATGCCACGTCCACAATCAAACTACCATAATGCCAAAAAGCGTTTATTATCCACTACAGCTCGTTTAGAAAGTTTAGGCAGGTTGTCCGAATATGACGCAGCATTTCAGGAGTGGCTGAAATTAAACATTATTGAATTAGCGCCAGATCAAGATGATATAGTTGGTGGTGTATTTTTACCCCATCACGCTGTCATCAAAGAATCGAGCACAACTACCAAGATACGGCCCGTTTTCGACGCTTCAGCGAAAGATGTAAATGGAATATCATTGAACGCATGTCTACACAAGGGTTCCAACCTAATAGAATTGATACCAGATTTGCTTATCGATTTCAGAAAGGAGGCAATTGGAGTGACTGCGGATGTAGAAAAAGCCTTTTTACAGATTTCACTTAATTCTGACGACAGGAATTATCAAAAGTTTTTATGGTGGTCAGATATAAATGTGCATAAGAAGGTAATGATTACTTACCGTCACCGGAGAGTAGTATTTGGTGTGAAATCAAGTCCTTTTCACCTTGCCGCTACCATAAATCATCACTTAGAGCGCTGTCCTGAGCACTTAAAAAACACTGCTATGAAACTAAAAAAATCATTTTATGTTGACAACTGTGTCACAAGTGTTGATAATGTAAGTTCCATGCAGACCTTCATTAAAGAAGCAAAGGAAGTAATGATGCTCGGTAAATTTAATTTACGTTGTTGGGTGACAGCTCCAGCAAAGGTTGATGCACAAGTGAAAATTATATCTGTTTTAGGTATAGTTTGGAATACAGATTCGGATACTCTAAGTTGCAATGTCACTTCAATATCCAATCCTGGAAATGTGAGTATTACAAAGAGAAGTTTGCTGTCAGTTACCCAAAAAATATTTGATCCGATTGGCATATGTTGCCCAGCTACAATAGTACCCAAAATGATAATACAACAAGCATGGTCTCAGAATACGAAGTGGGATGAAGAGCTACCAGCAGAACTAAAGAAAAAGTACTTAGATTGGATGCAGGATATTAATCTAATAGCAGAGATTCAAATTCCTAGACGGTTAACTACAGATAATATATCAGATTGTAAAAATTGTTTGCATGTCTTTTCAGACGCTAGTCTCCACGCCTATTCTATGTGCATATTTTTACGATCGGAATGTCAAGAAAGAGTCAGCGTAAGATTAGTTTTAGCAAAGGCAAGGGTTACACCACTAAAAAATATTACAATTCCTCGGTTAGAACTCATCGCTGCAACATTAGCTACAAGAATGACTGCAACAGTTATCAAAGCACTCGCTTTACCCAATTGTGAAGTTCAATATTGGACAGATTCGAGTGTGGTTCTATCGTGGATACAAGGGGACGGTGAATGGAGCGTGTTCGTGGCTAATAGGGTACGAGAAATAAAACAATCTACGGATAAAAATACCTGGAGACACGTGCCTGGTTGCATGAACCCTGCGGACATGCCTTCAAGAGGCACAAGCATAAAAGGGTTGTTAGAGAGTCAATGGTGGCTTGGTCCGTCTTGGTTACTTACCCCTTCTGATAAATGGCCGACTTCCGCAGAACTTACCGTTGACAGATCTCTGGTAGACGAAGAACTTAGACGAAAACCTGTAAATATAATGTTAGTGGAAGAAACAACATTTTTAGATACAATTACATATTTTTCTAGCTATTCTAAAATAATAAGAATGATAAGTTGGATATTAAGGTGTAAATATAGATCTAATAGAGAAAGTAGTGAACTTACCTGCATTGAAATTGAATATGCGGAGAAAGTGCTTTTTAGAATGATCCAAACAAAAAATTTAGACAAGATAGATAAGCTGCAAACATTTAAAGATGAAGATGGCTTGATACGATTGGAGACAAAATTAGGCTTAACAGATGAGACCTTTGATTTTAAATCGCCGATTGTACTGCCAGGAAATAACACAATAGTACAAAGAATGGTACAGGAGCGCCACAGAATATTACAGCACGCTGGAACTCAAACGATGATGGCTAACATTAGAGAAACCTTGTGGATTATTGGTATACGAAAACTTGTAAAAAAGGTTGTACGAGACTGTATCATTTGTAAAAGATATAAAATAACGGCACCTCAGACACACAGAGCAAGTTTACCACAAGGTAGAGTACAAGCCAGTTCAGCTTTCGAAGTAAGCGGTGTAGATTTAGCTGGACCACTGATTTTAAGAACCGGGACTAAGTGCTGGATAGTTCTATTTACGTGCGCGACTTATCGGGCAGTCCATTTTGAAATAACAGAATCATTATCGACGGATGATTTTATATTGGCTCTGCGTAGATTCATTGCCCGAAGAGGAAGGGTTAAACAGATATATAGCGATAACGGAACTAATTTCACTGGTTTTAATAATTGCTTAAAATCAGTAGATTGGAATCAATTACTTTGCTTTTCATCAGTAGCCCGTATTAAGTGGATCTTTATACCTCCCGGTGCTCCCTGGTGGGGAGGATTCTACGAAAGAATGGTCGGTGTCATGAAGAACACCCTAAAAAGAGTACTGGGTAGAGCGTCACTAACTTTGATGGAGATACAGACAGTCTTGTGCGACTGTGAAGCCACCATTAACAATAGACCTTTGACATATATTGGAAATAGTCAAGATGAATTAAAACCACTTACACCGGCAATGTTTATTCAACCTTTAGTAGAGCACAGTGTTCCTGACTTAGATATCATAGATAGTAAATCATTAAATGTCAGGAGCTCTTATTGTCAAAAGATTCGCGAAGATCTTCGTAAGCGTTTTAGAAGCGAATACGTTAGTAACCTCATTCACAAAGGCAAACAACACCAAACACACGAAGTCAAAGTAGGTGATGTAGTTCTGCTAGAGATAGAAAACGCGAAACGGATTCAGTGGCCTTTGGCTATTGTCACTGAGGTTTATGAAGGAAGTGACGGGTACGTTAGGACTGCAAAGGTTCGGACAGCGTCTGGTGAAAGACTACGACCTTTGCAACGACTTTACCCCCTAGAGATAGCTTATGACCGACATGACGATATTGAAAGGCCTATTACTACGGTTACAAGATCTGGTAGAAAAGTAAACCTACCCAGCCGTTTCGTTGATTGTTTTTAGTTGGTGAACCTTCCGGTTTCTCCTTCCCCGGAGGATGTCACGGAAAATATAGAGCGGTTGCTAAGTTACGGTTTTAGTTGTTGATTAATACTTTTAAGTTTATGTAAATTTTCTAAATATTATATTTTCATCTCGAATATAGTAGTGCTATCGCAAGGAATTAGTTTTATTTCGCAACAATGTCGATTCGTATGCCGATTAAAACGCCCGATATAAATGAGCGATAGAATTTTATTGTTCGTCAACACTATCACCAAAAATACAAAATAGTTAATACAAGAATCATGATTACCACCACATTATTATGGTCTACTGTCTTCGTATTCTGTAAGCCGATTTCAGTTACTTTGGTCTGCCTCACACTTTGCTATTATTTGCTATTAAAGCAACTGAAATTGGCTTACTTAACACAAGGCGAAGATTTTCACACGTCGCGTTTTTAGTCGACCTAATTTCCAGATTGCAATTGCACGAATTAGAAAATTGTTTTTATTACGTCTGGTATTTCCGGCATGACGCATAATCAATTTGGCTTAAACTGGCAACACTGACCCTCTTGTGTCGTAAGGGTGAGTGAACCGCCTCATTGTTATTTATTGCATTTGTCTCTAATAATACATTAATTAGCCTTTTTACTGATACGTCGAGTGAAATAACATAGTTCACGACAGCAATGCCGATGTGAGTAATATACAAAAGGTGTGGCAAGGCGCTGAAGTGTTGTTTTTTGGTGAAGTGACGTTATTAGTGTGAAAAATATTTTGCCTATCTCGTAAGATGACCGAGTATAAATTGGTGGTGGTAGGCGCTGGAGGCGTCGGTAAATCGGCATTGACTATACAGCTAATACAAAATCATTTTGTGGACGAATACGATCCTACTATAGAGGACTCGTATAGAAAACAAGTGGTCATAGATGGTGAAACGTGCCTGTTGGATATTTTGGATACAGCTGGTCAAGAGGAGTACTCAGCAATGAGGGACCAGTATATGCGGACAGGGGAGGGTTTCCTCCTGGTGTTTGCTGTGAATAGCGCCAAGAGCTTTGAGGACATTGGTACATACCGGGAGCAGATTAAGCGCGTCAAGGACGCCGAGGAGGTTCCTATGGTGTTGGTGGGGAACAAATGCGACCTGCAGGCGTGGGCTGTCAACATGGCGCAAGCACGTGAGGTATTTAGTAGTTTAATTTTTTTAAATAAATGAAATTAATTAGTCTTCTTTGCTGGCCCCGACTCAGGGGTGTCGTAAAAGTCGACTAAATGAGATTGCCCGATGGAGATTTACCAATAAGCACCTTGGTGATTTCAAATCAAATCACCAACAACAACATACCCAAAGAGGCTTGCTCTTGTGTGATGAATGATATGAATCAGAATGGAGTGAATGTCTAGATGAGGTCTGACCTATATAAATGGTAGAGGGAAACATACTTCGCCGACCCCAGTTAAACGGGGGTCATGAACAATCATGGGGGGATAAACTGGCAGAAAGATAAATGCATGAAATTAATCTTGTTTACTTTTATGTTGAAGTCTTTGCCACTCTTTGAATTAAAATCAAAAGATGGCTCAACTTACACATGCTAGTAACTCAGTTGTTGCACCACTCATAATTTAACGTGGCAGTGAAAAAGAATAATATTAAGTAAATAATATTGGTTTAGAAGTTTAGTATCATAATTTTCCTCCTTCAATATTCTTGCTATATATAAGTGGGGTAGTTATTCTTTTGAGCCCACTTTCTTGTAGTTCCCGTCATAAGTTAGAATTTATTTTCTTTTGGAGGAAAATTTTCTTTTGGAGGATTCTTTTTTTTTTCATTTTCTCATGGAGGAAAATGGCAAGTTAAATTTAGATAGGTACTTGATTATATTTAAAAGTTAAGTAGGACTGATTGTTATGAAATGAAAACCAAGATCTACCTTGCCTTACTTATCTTGATGAGAAGTAAGATCCTTTCACTTTCACTATACTTTTTCCTGTAAAGTTTTCATTGTTGTGTCTATATTTTCGCATATCGACTTTCCCATCTTCAATTTTGGGTTTTGAAATTCTGTCTTATGAGTCTGTTCATCAATAATAATAATAATAATAATGGACAGTTTGCACAAAGGATTTACTGTTCTAGATTTAACATTTTTGCATGAACTTGTCAATAATAGAGTAAAATATACACTTCTGGAACATATCAATTTACTGGTTCTGTTCCATTAATAACCTTTTATGCCGTTGAACAAGATATTTCACAAAACTAATCTTGGTCAAAACTGCTTTCCATAGTCACCATCATGAAAGAATCCAATCAAAGTATAAATTTTGATATTTGTTTCATCAATGGTTAATTAATCTGCTACTTCCCAAAATTAATATCTCAGCTTTGTCCTTATAATTTAACTATTTTAGCATTATGGAATTAATCAAATAAAATAAACGTCAAATGAATTAAGTAATATAAAGATGTTACAGCTACTGAAATAGTTTCTTATTTTATAGCTACATATAATACTACTTAGCTAGGTATGACTAATTGACCAACTAAATTGTAGGTATAACAAATACAATAACAGGCAGGATAAAAATAGACTTCTTGAAATGACATACAATGGTAGGATCCAAAGTTTAAGCACAATACAATAACAATCTATCCCACTGTAGTAAGTAGTCTAATATAGTCTAATTATGAATGATAAACAAATATTTTCATAATGTTTGATAAAATGTTAAAACATAGTCTTCTTTTTCCTGCCATGTTCCCAGTTAAATCTTTATAGTAAACTCATGTGATCTTTCATGGAATAAATGTTTAGTGTGCACAGAAATAGAAACTTGGGATTAGTTGAAAACTTTAAAATGGTACACGAATTATGTACCTAATTAATTAAAAGCCATGTGGTAACGGCAGAGTAGAATACAATTGTCACCACCCCAAGTCTCTCCCGTGGGTGTCGTATAAGGCGACTAACGCACTCCTCTTATACCACCTAGCAATAGTACCGGGGCCTTAGTGCCCGATAAATGGCAATAGGCTCGCCACCTATTACATGGGACCTAACATAATTGTCGAAATGTGGGTGCTAGTTCACCTCTGCCTACCCCTTCGGGGATATAGGCGTGATTTATGTATGTATTAATTAAATTTTACAAATTGTTTTATCACCAGCTCTTTAATGTCCTCACTGCTGGGACATAGGCCTTCCCAATGATATGAACAGTGTAATTTCGGAAGAATGGACCATAACCTACCACACACTGGCTGACCCAGTGCACATAACCTACCATGCTGACCCAGTGCCCAGTCGTGGGTATTGTATTAACAAATGCAGATACAGCTGAATGGTTTAACGTCACTTACGAAACACGCGGGAACTGGGGATAGTATAATAAATATTGGTCACCCATCCATTGACCGGTCTTAGTAAATATTGCTTAGTTTGCGCAACTGCAGGCCGAGCGCGCTAAGCCACTCCGCGCTAGGTCAGCGTTATGAGCGTTATGATGGAAGAATTTGTCTCTATATTCTTATATCCATAGGGAAGGCCTATGCCCCAACAGTGGGGACATTAAAGGACTGGTGATGATGCTGATGGTGCAAGCCCACTGACTTGCCGCTCTCAGCTCTAGACATTTTTAACTGACCTATACTGCTGTAGCAGGAACACGTAGATTGGTCCATCCATTTATAGAAAATTGCCATGAATCACGCTTTTTCTCCCTGAAGGGGGATAGGGTAGGCAGAGAGAATAGCAGCCGAGCCTATTGCGATATGTAGGGCACGTAAATCCGTGTGGTAGTGGCAGAGCAAAATACATTTGTCACTAACCCCATGTCCCACGGGTATCGTACAAGACGACTAAAGGAAAAGGGTAATCGACAGTGACTACCGTAGTAATAGGCAGCAGCGTTCCTCTTATATCATCACCAACCAATATCCATCACTTGCTGAAGGATTGTGTCCCAAACCAGGAGCAGAGACAAGATTTATTCCGTAGATTAGTGGTAAATGACATGGATATTTCACAGCTAGGGCTACAATCCGAACTATCCGTAATCAGAAAAATCCGGATATCCGCACATTTTTACTAGACCTCCAAATCCGGATTTGAAAATCGAATCCGGATTATTAAAAATATTAAGAAATTTTAACAAAAAAATCGAAACGAGAGAGTTTGCTGTTCACGCGTGTCGCGAGTGTATTGGCTCGGCTGGTGCCTTATTACTCGTATTTTGAGGTCACATTTATGTCTCAAAAAATTACATAGTTCTTTTTACTGTTGATGACGACTGACCGATATAAATGGAAGAGATAAACTAAAAAAAGAAACAAATAATTAATATGACAAAAACTCTCCACCTAAAAACACTGAAAAGAGAGAAATAAACTTCGTACAATCTAAAAATTCTTCTGTAAATCTAAATACCTGTTAATTTAAATGAAGTATTATTATTATGTGTACCTACCAATCCCTTCGAAGTCGGTGCCAAGCCAAATAGGTAATGTATTACCTGTGCCCCTGCAATATCACATTCACTGTTCACACTATTTCGCGATTGTGACCGAACGCGCCTGAACGGAACGCCAATGGCTAACTACCGACTTCAAATAAATCGGTAGGTACCTAACACACATTATAATAATACTTCATTTAAATTAACAGGTATTTAGATTTACAGAAGAATTTTTAAATTGTAAGAAGTTAATTTTAAGCTTTCAGTGTTTTTAGGTGGAGAGTTTTTGATTCTTTTTTGAGTCGGTTCTTTTTTGTTAAAAAATATTTATTTTTAACTTTTTTCTGGTTGTAAGGCTCACCTATACATATTAATCAAGCCCAATCACAAGTTAGCTACTTTAAACCAGTGAGGAGTTCTCTTACTTTGCTTGGTCTTCATCATCAGAGACGGTAGCAACCTATCTAGGTGTAAAGCTCTTGTCAACACGAATCAATCAAGCCCAAACACAAGGTAACGGCTATAAATAGTTTACGAGTTCCCTCGACTGTCTTTCAGTTCCATCATCAGATCGACTCCAGATCTTCATTATTATGTAGTGGCTTATTATAATGCCTATTCAAAATATTATCAAAAGCACAAGCCGCCCCTACAATTTTCGAAAGTTCCCCTCGATTTCTCCATGATTCCATCATCAGATCCTGGTTTTCCTTATCATGGTATCACCGTCGGGGTATATACTTTCCAACAAAAAAAGAATTATCAAAATCGGTCCATAAACAACGGAGTTTTTACATAAAAAAACATACGGGTACGAATTCAGTAACCTCCTCCGTTTTTTCGTCGGTTAAAAAGATAAACTGGGAACAGGGCAGGGAGAAGAAGAAAAGATTCCTATTATACTAGATATACCTATACAGATGCAAAAAAATAAATTTGATTCGATTTTAATGTGCTTTTATTTTTAATCCATAAAATACGGATTGGAACAAAATCCGTTCTTAAAAACAAAATGGATTTGCATTCACTATTCACAGCATTCTGGCTGAACCGATTTCTGGGGAGGCCAAAATGTTGCCTCAGCTTATATACCCACCGCGATCCTCGGTTATTATTTTAGAGTTATTGCAATGTATGTATTTCTGCCATGTCCCAGTTTATCTGAGGTCTGCGCAGTATGTTTCCTCTTCCATTAATATCTTTCAGACACATTCAAGCCACCCACTCCCTTTTGATTTATTCATACCATCCATCACACCGTAAAGGTGCTAGTGATGAATAAAATAAATAGAAAAGCGATCCAAAGTACTGTTCCAAGAGAGACCGATAAACGGAGGGAGTGATTAACCAACCCATACTGCTCCATGCTTCGTTCTTCCTACTATATCAGTGAGTGAGTCAGCCGAGAAAAGGAACCAAGGAACTCCAAACCGATCGGTCCTACGCTGCCCGCAACCTACAGCTTCCCGCGACCTTTTATCAGTTCGTCGGTCCACCTTCTGGGGGTCCTCTTATATCATATACATACGTCACGCCTTTAACCTTCACGTCTCGATCACTTCATTTCTCTTGCTATGATTCTTACTTCTTTCGCTTCATCCAAGCTCATTAATATCCTCATGCATGCCCGTCGGTTTCGGGAAATCTTGACCTAACCCTTTTACAATTGACTTTAATTTGAATATGAAAGATCCGCTTAGGCCTTGCCCTTCCAATTTCTCGATTTACTGCCGATATATAAATGTCTTCTATGCTAGCCTGGTAGCAATGTGCACACCCCGACTCAACCAAGTGTCGTAAAAGGCACTACGGGAGATTGCTCGGTGTACGCAAACCACCAACAACAACATACCCAAAGAGGGTTGGTGTCAGGCAGGCGGCCGGTTGTAAAATCTAAGCCAAAACGCTGAGCGGTATGGATTGGAATGTTGTCATTCCAATCACTCTCTCCACTCGTCGGTCTCTCGACATGGTCCGTTCCGTCTCATTTTATTAATTCATCACGAGCACCTTTCCGGTTGGATGGATGATATGAATCAAATGGGAGTGGATGGCTTGATGACGTCTGACGGATATGAATGGAAGAGGAAACATACTGCGCAAACGCAGCAGAAAGAAGACTTCCGACATAGAAATGATTTTTGTCATTCTCCTTTCAATCAAACGATGCTCGCATCTATGTATTCTAATGTATTCAATTCTGATCATTACGTCTTCTTTTTTATCCCCGAACAATACTACCAAATAACTATTCGATTTTAATTTTAACATTATATAAATGTTAGAAAAATTAGTACAAAGATTTTGGGGTTAGAAAAAGAATTTCGAAAAATTATGATCTTCCCGCCTCAAGATCATAATTTTTCGAAATTCTTTTTCTAACCCCAAAATCTTTCTACCAAATAACAATAATAATAATAATGATTCATATATATAATGTGCTATGGATAGCTGTGCTATAGCTTTTCTTTGGACTCCTTGGTCTGAAAATATTTTTTTATTACTTAATCTTAATAATTGTGTAACAAATATTATTATAATCCGTTACAGGTCGCGCGGAGTTACGGCGTGCCTTTCGTGGAGACCTCGGCGAAGACGCGTATGGGCGTCGACGACGCGTTCTACACGCTCGTCCGGGAGATCCGCAAGGATAAGGATAGCCGCGGCAAGCGGAATAGGAGAGGGAACCGGGGACCCGGGGTGCGGCGCCGCTTTAAGTGCACTCTCCTCTAAGTAATAGATATATACGCGTCGGATAGTCGGGTTGCCAGTAATTAATACCCTTTCGTTCTTAAAAAGTGGCGGAAATATAGAATGGAAGTTCCTTGTGAAATTGTAATGGCATATTTCGTAAAATGGGTAGGGATAATTTTAATTTTAACCTTGGACTGTGCGTGACCATTTTACAACCCTATAAATTAATTAAAAGGGAACTAGCTAGGTGAATAATGGAAATTTACTGCCATTGATTAGCTCTAAACACCAATGTAATCTTCAACTTGATATTTATAACGTGAATTGTGAATAAGGTTCTGTAATAAAACAATAATTTCTACTGTGATAAAAATATTATTACGCGTAGCGTTACTCACATGTCTATTTAAAAAAATTGCGCGCAAGTTATTCCGAACTAAGAAACGTCTGCAATCCGAGGATTAGTAGACGTTTCTCGGCTTGTTAACGTGAAAGTGCTGTTAATTTATATCGCGGCCATTTAATACGTTCCTTAATGGACTTAATTAACTGATGATTTGTTACAACACACATGTTCCTTTCGTCGGAATAAGATTCAAGAGTATCCAGTATTTACGATTTCAATCACTTTCGTGTAATAGATGTAAATATTTGCATTTTCAAATTATTGAATAATGATGTTGTACAGTCGACTGCACTACAGACTACACAAAACCTTCAAATTTCTTCAAATGATTGTCGACCTTAACATGTTTTAAGACATTTGAAATAAAACAACTTTTACGGATAAGACTCGCGTATAATTTGGTATTTGGCATATTAATTATTTAACCCGACGTTTCGATCACTTTACAGTGGCCGTGGTCACGGGGGGACTGTTGTTTTATTTGTTTTATTTCAAATGTGTAGTGCTCGTGCAAATATAAGAAAACATTATGTTTTAAGGCGATAAATCTTAGCATTCTCAGGGTCCATAGTGTGGCAGAACGGAAGTCAGAGACTGTGTTTGGGACTTGTGACCCAAGTGTTACGGGATCTCTTTACAACATGTCAGCAATCACTTTCGCCTCTCCGACTTCTCTCTCTGCCCAGTCATATTTGGAAAGATTCCGCTAGAGCCGCCTTAGAGACACGTTCCAGTGTAGAACTTACGAAAGCCGTAGACAAGTCAGGGTCTTTTACTAATGAACGGTAGTAAAACACAAAGTTGATTGATAATATTTTACATTTTGTGGAAGCCTGACGTGCTGTTGATTGTACAATAAAATATTGGTTGGGTCACTTCCCCGAAATTGAAAGTTAATTTCGGGTTAAAGTGTGTCAGAATCGATACTGTCGTCAAGTTTAACGACCGTCTATGGGCGGGAGCCACTGATATTTGAGTGGAATGTGCGGAGTGGTATTAATTACTGGTAAACTATTCTATGTAATAAATAAAACAGCGCTGTGTTAGTCCCCGGCAGTCTGCTGGTAATCTCATCTGTATGGAATGCTGATGGATGGGATTGGCGTTAGGTACGCAAATCACTCACTTGGAGATTGAGTTTTATGATTACTACCCTCATAAGTATTTAGGTACTTAATGTGTTTCCTGTTTAACATTTAAATTTAAATATATTTTCTAATAGTTGTTAGATATGTTACCAATATACAACTCGTTTATTTTTAAATTTATTCATGTGATCATTAATTTCAATTCGTCGGCGGATCCCATCCTAGGTAGGTCGTCATTTTAATGTATAAACTCAATCTCATGACTCTCAAGGTGCTATTATAAATCATAGTACACTTGCAGTAGAGGACACACCCCTTTGCCTCGACTCTTTTTTATGAATATTGTTCAAGTGGCGTAAGTTTTTTTACCAGGTTGCTTACTACTTATAAGCTTGCTAAGTTGCCCTCAACTCGTGCGAAAGATAGAATCGAAACTATGTTAATCAATTGCCAAAATACAGAGCTTTTGTATCTTTTTTTTAGCATGTTTGCTACCGCTATTTTATAACAATGGTTGTGCACAATACAGTTTTTCTATTTGAAGTACAATTACTACTGGTTGTTAGTGCCTAACCTATGCAATGCATTACATCATTCGATGTAGGTGTACCAGTTAATTAAACTAGTGTTTAGTACCCAGAGCAAGGCTACAAGATGATACCCAGAAAGGGGGCGTGTAACTTGGTTCCGATGTTGTGATGATGAGATATTCCCTAGATACCGCTGGAGGGTGATGCTTACTAAATAAGGGCGAAGCTGCACCGCACTAGAAAGAAATACTGTCACCCTAAAGAAATAGGCAGTAACTGAATGTACAGCTTTTTTCCTTTTTGGAACAATTTATAAGGATTTGTAGATAAAATGTTGGCTAACATTATATTATTTTAATGTTAACGTAAAAATGACCACAAATATGACTACCATTTTTCTAACTTCGTTACCGCTAGTTACTGGAAGTTTATTGATAGGCAAACATTTCAAAATACTGCACTCTTCATTAGGACGACAGAATAGTCTACGATCGATTACAATGATAGTCATTTGCGCTTTCATAATTACTAAGATTCTTTTTAAAAATTTTTTACTAATCATTTTTTTAAATTATTTTGTGAACATTTCGCGGTTTCGCCCTTGCTCATATCAGCGCTTGCACACGTGGTCTCGTCCGTCAGGCTTGCATCTGGGAATGTGGTAGTATGTTTAAGTATTTTTAGTGCTCTGTGAGAAGTCAAAAAGAGGCCATCCTAGGTAGCGCGACAAACCGCGGCGCATGAGTTGAACAAAATGGCCGCCATCTGCGTAGGCGCCATCTTAATTATTTGCATTGGTACTGGTTTTGTTTTTTTTGTGCCCGAAGATGATTGACTGATTGGGTGGACGCTAATGCTTTAACCCGAGGGCCGGTCCTGGAGAAGAGAGCATGATTTGAACCCGTTTAAAATAGAGTTTAGAATAATTGTAATAAGGTTTCATATTAATGTTTATATTAGAAATACTCGCGAGCCGCTCACAGCAAATACAATGACAGGTAAAAATTAACCATAAGGCACCAGATGCTAGATTTAATTTTAAATGCTATTTAAATCTCCTCTCTTCTCCGAGCGAGTTAGTCGGAGTTGGCACTTGCGCAAACGCTCTCTATCTACATGCAGAGCGAATAAGCGTTCGATATCCCATGCCATTGTTTAACTTATGCGCCGGGGTTTATACTTACTTTTAATTACTGCCATTTATTTTTATTTAACGTAATGGCTACTAGATAGGGGCCTGTCGTGCTCCTACACCTAGGCCTATGTAATGGCACCGGACCAGGGCTCGACGCTGTCACAGAGACGTACTATGGCCTTAGCTTGTTTTCTCGTTTCTAAAGAGGCGTGATTAAGTAAATTAATCATATCAATTATTGTTGGGTTAGATGTGAATCTGTGAGTCATCCTGTGTGTGTGTGCGTGTGTGTTTGATTAATGCTACACTCAATACTTTTGTAGTTGGTCTTCTATAGGATAACTTACTTGTAATAATATTTACTAATCTCAATATTCGTACTGGTAACACTTGTAATCGTTTCAGTCCGACCGCTATTCGGTTGTTCAGCTCCCGTAGTCTGTCGGTGTTTTTGTAAATTGGCAACACCGTGTTCCCCGTATTGTTAAGCGTTATTTGGTTTAACGAGTTTACAAAAATAGTGACACCTTGTAAGTTCAATATCAAACGTATAGCTGTTAAATGAAATGTAATGTTAAGGTCATTGTTGAATGTTTTCTACTGTAGCTAATTTTACATGTAGAGAAAATTTTTCTTAACGTTTCTACTGCTATTAGTTTTAAATCTTTAACACATAGAATGCTATTACTAATGAAGTTTTAATTTTTAATCAAATATATGAATAAAACACATTTATTAATTATATAGATACAATAATTATATTCAACTTTTTAAAACATTAATACAATTTATAATGAAATAGTATATTTAAGAGAAAAATATTGAAAATACATAATAATTGATCAACTTGGGCATATTTATAGCTTTTAACAATTTAGATTTATATTTTTCATATACAATTATGTACTATTTCTTAGATCTTCCTTGCTGGCCTGGAAGCGAAAAAATAACATAGAATGTGCCAGCCCCGACTTACCCCGGTGGTGTCGTAAAAGTCGACTAAAGGAGATTGCCCGGTGCAGACCAAGAAGCACCTTGGGGCACCCTGATGGTGGACATGAACAACCACCAACAACAGCATACCCAAAGAGGGTTGGTGTCAGGCAGGCGACCGGCTGTAAAACCTAGGCCAAAACCTTGAGCAGTATTGATTGGAATGTTGTCATCCCTATCACTCTTTCTGTTTATCTGTCTCTCAGCATGGTCATTTCTATAACTTTTCAATTTCATCGTTCATCACGAGCACCTTTTGTGTGTGATGGATGATATGAATCAAAAGGGAGTAGATGGCTTTCTGACCGATATTAATGGACGAGGAAACACTGTGCCGACCCCAGATGAACTGGGAACAGGGCAGGAAAATGTACTATTAACTAAGTTATGTTTTATTGACGCCCACGAATGCAAAGAAATAATATAATTTATATTTGATAATAAATAAAATTATTACAATGTTTGAAAACAATGAAAATGCAAACGAATTTTCTAAATAATCAATCTAATCATTATTTACGATTGATAACATTTTTAGTTTAAGTTATACATTTTCTAATATTTTGTTAGTTGAATATGTACGATTATTATTCTAGTACCTACCAATTTGATTTATAAGCATATACTTATGTACGAATGCAAAGCTGCCATGAAAATATCATCATTTATAATTTTGCCATTTATAAATAAATACCTTGACATTGTTAAAAATTTCGTTATTATTTCATCCACATTTTCGTTAAGGTCAGGTATTGTCCCAAAATCACGGAGGAAGTTGTGAAAGTCTTCGATGCTAGTGCACAATTTTGTTGGAAATTGTAGATATTTTACGATTTTTCTGTAACTGTATAGCACAAGAATGTGTGCTAAATGAAATAAATAAAATTGATGATATACCAACATTGTTTTATTTCGATCCGAATTTTGTACTTCGGGTCAGTGCGGTGTTGGATATAGGACACATCGTTGCTCCCATTCTTCCCGTGGATGCCATTAAAGCTAAGTTAGCCGCAATTAAGTATACCTCAACGAAGGGATGGAAACTCGAAACAAAACCCGATACGGCTGCGTTTCCACAGAAGCGGAGTTGAGGAGAGACAAAAATTGGTTAATGACATCACTGATCTCAATACTCAATCTTGTGTGATCATTGGTCAATTTTTGTAATACTCAGCTCCACTTCAGAAGCACAGCCTAACTTGCCCAGCCAAGCCAGCGTGGTCGTTGGACAGACCGCGCCCAGCAGTGGGTTGTATGTAGGTTGTGGAGATGGACCTTTTGGCTTTTATGTGTTCAGTGAGACCACCCAGACATTATTAGATATGGTTTTCATCGCAAACTATGGCTGGATACATCATTTCGACTCCAGTGAGATGTAAAAAAGGATATTTGCGCATATAAACACCCTCTTGCCCTTATCGGCGAAGTCTAGTGGTTTTCTCGCCGGAATGAAGATCCAGAGGTCCCGGGTTCGATCCCCAGGGGAGTACAAATTTGTGCTCGGTTTGGTTAGTGGTGTCCTACCACTTTGAAGTCCGCCTGGCTAGCTACCACCATCTTATGAAAATAAGTCGCCATAATAATAATGTTAACAGCATTATTGTGTTCCGGGTGGTTGAGGGTTCCAGGTGAAGCTCGATTCCGTCTTCAGCCCTTATCGTCACTTTCCATCAGAGATGAAGGGCAAGAGCTTCTCTGTCTAACATAAAAAAGTATGCCTTTTCACTCAAAAAGAAGCTGGTAAAAAGGCTACCAGTAAAAGGAAGGTATAATCCTCAAAAGATTGATATCTATTTACGACGGCTGAAGGCCATAAAACCAGGGCCAGTGAAATAGAAAAAACATGTGACAGTATGACTGACTTTATGTTTAGTGCTTCTTGACAGGCGGCAAAAATGGGAACTACAATTTACCCATAGATTTTGACATTTCTGTGACGCTCTTTGTTCACCACTAGCGACATCACCGACCGACTGGTACGTGACACTTTAGGTGACATAACACTGTCTGTCACTGTTAATTCAATGTCATGTAAACGTAGTGTACAAATACTCTTTGGTCATGTCATCAAATTCGGCAGACAGAGGGAGATAGAACGTTGTTTATTTTGTCTCCAGTAAAAATAATTCAAAATTGGTCTAACTACTGTAAAACAACAGAAATCATAAATATATAGAAATGGAAGCCAAAGACGTTTGTGTGGAAATTGAAAATGATGAGTTCTATAGTAAATTTTTAGAAGAAACCATTAAGCCGATTACCACTGACCTCATGTCTGTCACAGAACAAGTCACCAAACTAGGTTTAGGCATCGATAAGCTAGGCAAAAGTCTAGAAAAACAAGTGCTAGCAAAACATAACGACCTCCTAACCCAAGCTAGCCATATAACTGATTTAGAAACAACTCTAGAATCTGTGCAAAGTCAGGTACAAAGTTTGTTACGAGGTGCTGATAAACTTAAAGAACGTACCCATACACCATATTTGGCACTTGAGAATCAAACTCAGATGCTTGAAAGAGTCCAAACAACATGTAACTTACTACGACACAGTTCAAAAATAATTGCTTTATGGAATAAGCTGCTTGCTGTAAAAGACAACTCGGCAAAGGAAGCCATCATTCTTTTTGAACTCAATGAATTGATAAGTGACTATGATTTTGGCGGAATTCTGCTCTTGGAAGATGTTTTAAAAGAGGTGGAACATAGGAGGAATGAGTTATTATCCAACTCCACCACAGCCTTACAATCCAGTCTGTTAAATGGTGACAAAACAAAGTTGCTTCAGTGCTTCAAAGTTTTTCAAAATTTGCAGTGTACAGACGAACAAATCAAAAACACTGTTCAGTCCATATTAACTGGATTAAAAAGAGAAATTATTTTGGCATTACAAATGGTACCAAAAGAAGTGAAAATGTCTACTTCTGGGAGAAATGCACCAGGGAAAGCTAACATCATGAATGCACAAGAATTCAAATTTAGACTTTGGGATAATATTGAGAAGCTATTTAATGTACAGATCTATGAAGGAATGAAGAAAGTGATTATGCTTCAGAATGCTGTAAATGAATTGCATGCTATTGGCAATTTTAGAAATATAACAAAGAACTTCTGGTCAAATTTGATATTAATTTTTAGCACTGAGCTGGAAAGTAGTCCCCAGAATGTCAATCAATCAGTTGAAATTGACTACCCCAAACTTTTGAAATGCTTTAATGACTTACTCTCTAAACTGAAATGCAAAGATTTGGAGTTACATCGTTCAAGTTTGACAAAATGGGAAAATTCTTTCTTGTCCAAGTCTCTAGGGAAATTACTGGAACTTGTGAGATCCATGTGGCACCTGAGTACAGTGCCCAGCATGGATCAAATTGATAATGCTGTCAGGGTCATTTCGGTGGATTTGAGTATTTCTCTTGGAGATAAACAATTGAGCATAAGCTTGGCTAACAGTGTAGCTAAAGCTATAAAACAAATGAATATGGAAGCTGAACAAAGGCTATCCATGGATAATGATGTTGCACAAATTATAGAACCACCAACTAGTTCACAGCAAAAAAATGCTGATCTGTGCAATTCCCTGTATTATTTCACTTCTGAAATAAAGAGAGTTCTTGTCAATATGCAGTCTACACTGCCGCAGGAGAGTATTCAAATAGTCCAGAGTAGCTTAAAAGATATCACTAGCATTTCTGTATTACAATTATTCGCTGAATCTATAAAAAATTCATTACACATTATTTTAATGACAATGCACGATGAACCTGATTTGGTAAGAAGTGATGATCCTTCAGGAAAGTCATTGTCTTGTTCGCCATACATGAAAGAACTTCAACAATTTGTATCTAGATGTAAAGACATCTATCTATCAATGTTTAAAGAGAAAGCAGCCCTAAACGAATGTTGTCTAAACATTGCCACTGCTTGTGTCGAAAGATTCATACACCACGTATGCAATGTAAGACCATTAACTAAATTTGGCCGAGTTAAACTGCATATAGATTGTAAACATTTGGAAACAGCTCTATTACCCTTGGTCAGTGACATAACAGAACTGGGTGACCAATACAGACAATTGAAAGCACTTGGTTTGCTCTTAGAAAAGACTCCACAGGAAATTGTGAAAAGCCAATCAGAGGGAGCATGTCTACCATATTCTTTGGTAATGATGTTTTTGTTCTCCTACGCGGGTCCACAACTGTTGGCGCCGCATACTTGTGCAGGGTGGAATATACAGAGACTAATGCTGTGGCTGGACTCGCATAAAAATGAGAGGGAGAACCTGGAATTTGTGGCAGGAGCCTTGCAGAGGTACCAAAACCATGTAAGACAAAATCAGATTGCTACCTATGATGAGATTTATCCAGTGCTGTTGCAACTTCTAGAAGATGGCAGGAAGGCTTTAAAGAAATGAGTAGACATTATATTATCATCAAAAAAAGCAACAAACATTATTAGTGCATTCATATTCTATTTACATCACAATCACTGAACAGATTGGATGCTTCTAATATAAGTGAAACTTATTATAAGAAATGTATATAAAATAATTATTAGACAGTAATATAAATAAAAGTAGTTAAGTAATATTAATATTTTATTTAAAATAATATATTCTTTTATGTGTACTAACTTCTTTTCTTTTAATAGGAAACAGCAGCATTTTCCATTTCTTGATCCTGTATTGGAAAAATAATTTATTCCATTAAACAAAAAATTGGATCATAAGCATGAAAAAAGGCCCAATAAAACTATATGTGAAAAAATTCAATATTTATAGACTAACAACACAGAACGAAACATTTCAATTAAAAAATCTATATACAACAAACATACTGCTACATTTCAGATACATATCAATATAAACTACATACTAACTACTTTATCAAGTATACTCATTCATGTTTTCAGGTATACTAATATATGATTTATTTTTATTACCAGATACAATTCAATTGGGTTTTTTTATACTCATAAAGCTCTATATCCCAATACAACCATAAATGCAATTCAACTGCAGCAATCATACACAAATACTAACTACTATAATTATGGAAAGACTTGTGCTATACATTATACAATAATAATAACAACAATATTTCACATACCAATGGTTCATAAGTAACTACTGTACATACAAAAACCGCCTTACAACTTTGATCGTTATAATGCAATTAGCAGACTTAGGGCCTGTTTCACAATCGACAAGTAAGTTCGAATAGCTTGATTTGCAGTTCAATTGACATATATTTCATATTACAACTGTCAAATGATCTGCGAAGTAAGCTACTTCAAACTTACTTGTGGATTGTGAAACAGGCCCTTAAAATAAATCTCAAGTAAGTCTACCAGAAAACAGACGTTAATTCGGCTACCAACATACAGAGAATCGAAACTGTCTAGAAGAATAAAAGTGTACCACTGTGTGTGTGTACAAAGTCTAACACTGAAATGCAACAAAGATTATGTGGTTTAAAGTTGATGGAGTACAGTCAATAGCACGTCAGGCTATCACTTAATGTCAAGTTGTCTCAATTGTCTTGGTGCTTTATTAAAAACTAACTAAGGTTGACAATCCATTGAAGAAATTTCGAGGGTATTCTGGCAGAACCAAAAAAATGCAAGATTAAAGAAAATGTTGTTACATAAGTGGGCATACTTAATTTTTCCTGCTCTTTTTTTCTGGCAAACTCTTATAACTGCAGGAGCTTTGAACACGAATTTATTTTCTGTGCAAAACGTTACCTAGCAGTTTTACTATGATCACTTCATCTTCTCCCTGCCCTGCCTTCCCAATCTATCTGGGGTCGGCGCAGTATGTTTCCTCTTCCATTCATATCGGTCAGACCTCATCAAGCCATCCACTCCCTTTTGATTCATATCATCCATAACACCAGAAAGGTGCTAGTGCTGAATGAATGTATAGAAAAGAGACGCTACGGACCATGCCGAGAGACCGATAACCGGAGAGTGTGAATGGGATGGCAACATTCCAATCCATACTGCCCAAGGTGTTACAACCGGCCGCCTGCCTGACACCAACTCTCTATGGGTATTTTACTATGATCACTCAAAATTTAAAATTCATTATTCTCATAATGTCATATGTGACACTTATTCGGTCCTGCAAAATACCCTCGATTTGACAGTTTTGGTTAGCCCGTAGTGCCGTTGATCGTACTATGAGGCTGGTTTTAGTGTCACACCGAGGAACCGACCGTCAGCGCGCTGATCACCAATCATTACTGGTTTTATATGGCGGAACATTAAGAGAGCCCACTGAATGGTCGGCAATGGATCCTGAGGCGTTACTCTGGAACTTTATTCCGTTCGATAGAGTCTGCGTCTTTTTCGCTCTTATTTTAACACGCAGTGGGGTGAGAAAGACGGATAGATGTTAGTTAATCGATTGGAGTTTCAGAGTAGACCTCCTGATCAGTGCGCTGACGGTCGTTTCATCGGCGTAATACTAAAAAATCAGCCTGAAACTTGAACGTTTCTGCCACCGGTCTCTTGTAACATAAGTCTTAAAAATCCCTAAACCTTCTCCTCCAAGACGACCTTGAACACGTCCGCGTACGTCTGCACGAAGTGGATCTCGATGCCCTCCCTGATGAAGGACGGCAGATCGTCGAAGTCCCGCCGGTTGTCCTCGGGCAGGATCACGCGGGTCACTCCGACGCGTTTCGACTGTCAACAGACAGACAAACATAAACCGGCGAACTATGTTAAAAACTTTACGATTAACGAAGTCTTAAGTCTAAGTAATCCATTTGTCAACCAAAATAAATTTTCGTTTGTTCTTTCGACTGTGGTGTGCAATATTACACACTAACAGTCGAAACAACAGACTAAAATTAAGAAAAATGAATCTACGGTCTGTATGATAGTATCTCCTGGCAGCAATGCCGTTACAAGCCGATCTTCTATGTAAACTCGTGCAGGCCTAGTTCAGCGTCTTGTAATATCTAGGTCACAAAATGGCGGTGACTTTGAATTGGAACATTTTGTGACATTGTCATCTATATGACAAAATGGCGACAAGCTAGGCCTGCATAAGTTCCAATTTATGGCATGGCAACGACAACACAAATACACAATGTTCGATGTCTTGGCAGTTATGTGTGTGTGAGAGTGTATGTGCTAAGCGATGGTGGGTTACCGCAATAATCTAGCCCACCGTCATTTTGTGATATAGATGTCAACGTCAATATTTTGGCAAGTGTGTGTGAATAGGTGTTTAAAGCGAGTGGTTAGCGCAATGATCTTCTCGTTGGTACCTAGGCCGCCGCTATTTTACGACATTGACATCTATTTCACAAAATAGCGGCGGTCTAAGCCTGCTTAAGACTGTTTGTACTTCAGCAGGTGTGTGTCTTCTCCTAGCCCACTGTCATTTTGTGATATACGAATTAGATGTCAATGTCGATTTGTTGGCAGGTGTGTGTTAGTATGTGAGTCGAGTACAAAGATTTTGGTGGTTAGAGAAAGTTCGAAAAATTATGGTCTTGATGCGGGAATCGGACCCACGTCCACTGCAATTTTTTTTTTATACTGTGTGTGACAGAGAGGTGTAGTCTTTCTGAATAACCCCTTTAAATATTTCGTCTCGTAATATTTGAAGGGGTTATTCAGGCCATCAAACTGAACAACTTTCGCTAAGGGACCAAAATCGAAATCTCATAAAAAAAAAATCCCGCTTACGAAACCAAGAACCAGTGGCCGTACCATGAAGTATTAATGCGATCCAAACGCAGGTGACAAGACGGGACGCCGCTCTACTCGGCTTATAGCCTTGTCTCACTTTAACAATGGAAATTGAGTCGCGTTTAGAGTTGGTGGTAAGGCCCCAGGTGACATCAATTTGCATTTGTCCCTTAGCGAAAGTTCTTCAGTTCGATGGCCTGAATAACCCCTCTAAATATGACTACACCTATCCGTTACACCTTGTATAATGTTGAAATTAAAATCGAATAGTAGAGTATTAGTGTAAAGCGAGTGGTGGGTAACCGCAATGATCGTCTCCTTTGTGATATGGATGTCGATGTGTGCATTAGTGTGTAAGCGAGTGTAGTGTGCAAAGCTAGAGCAGTCACCGCAATGATCTTCTCCTTGATCCCGCCGACGGGCAGCACGCGGCCCGTGAGCGACAGCTCGCCCGTCATGGCCGTGTCGGCGCGCGCCGGCCGCCGCAGCGCCAGCGACAGCAGCGCCGTGGCCACGGTCACGCCCGCCGACGGGCCGTCCTTGGGCGTGGCGCCCTCGGGCACGTGCAGGTGCAGGTGGCTGGGGGGGCGCGCTCATCTTTATTATTTTTTTTAATTCTCCCTATATTTTAGGGAAGGCAAAGGGTCTAGCCCATACAGCCAAGTCTTTAGTGTATATTTTATCTGTAGTCTTATGAAATAATGAGTGGGTGAAAAGTATGAATGAAATGAATTTGACGTTAAAATATGGGTGCCAAATATTTTAACGCATCTAGGGAGTGCTTGGCGCGAATTGAATGATAACAGAGTTAATGATGGTGCTTGATGAAATGGATAAAACCACTTTTTATAGTGATCTTCACCACAACATCAAACACATCATGAGACTTATTTTCGATGATTCTGCATAATTGCACATCAACACGGATGCTTGTGCATCAAAATAACACCACTTTCACTGCACAAAATCCACTCTGTAAAAATTTTTGAATTAGTGAAAATAAATCTGACTGACACCACGAAACGCGCCAAACACTCCCTCTTTTTTTTTATTCTCCCTATACTTTAGGGAAGGCAAAGGGACCCATACAGCCATGTCTTAAGTGTAATATTTTATCTGTATTTATATAAAATCATGAGCGAGTGAAATGTATTAATGAAACGAATTTTACCTTTAAATATGGGTGTCACATATTTTAACGAACAAAGAGGACAGGCTAATGATGATGATGATGATGAAATAAATACATACATAGATAAATCACGCCTATATCCCCGAAGGTGTAGGCAGAGGTGAACTAGCACCCACATTTCGCCAATTATGTTAGGTCCCATGTAATAGGTGACGAGCCTTTTGCCATTTAACGGGCACAAACTTGCAGTACTATTGCTAGGTGGTATAAGAGAAACGCTGCTGCCCATCCCTCATCGTTGATTTCTCCTTAGTCGCCTTGTACGACACCCACGGGAGAGACTTGGGGTGGTGACAATTGTATTCTACTCTGCCGTCACCACACGGCTTAACGGCACGGAAATAACTGCAGATTTTATTTAAAAATAATTGCAACTAATTATCAAATAACTTTTTTTTGTTTTACCATGTAGGGAAGAAAAGGCACTAGTCGCCAAGCTACCAGCTCGTGGCGTCTCTCTGTAAGCAATACGACTGCGAAAGACCAAGATCTACTGTCTGTACATCGAATAATGTCGAATGACGTTTTAGAAATTTGAACAATAGATAAAAAAGACAATTTTCAAAATTAATTGATTGAATTGAAATATTAAAATATAATTTGCATTTTTATTATTAATTTAAAATACTTTTTGATTTGTCCGATCCCCTATTGATGTCTCTGAGTGCAGCAGTTAGATAGTCTTCTCCCAATTTAATAAATAATAGTGCAAAGTGCTGACCTGGTATTGAGGAAGGTGTTCTCCGGGCAGTGCTCGGCCAGGTAGTTCCTGGCGACGGTGAGCGCGATCCGGACGGACTCCTTCATGACGTCGCCCAGGTGGCCCGTCAGTTCCAGCGAGCCGGTCGCCTTCACGTCCGACACCCGGTTGCGGACGGCCGTCTCGATGTACAGGGTGCTGCCGCCTGCAGGAACGCAATTGATTCAAGAAGCATACCAAGATATACATACATAACTCACGCCTATATCCCCGAAGGGGTAGGCAGTGGTGAACTAGCACCCACATTTCGCCAATTATGTTAGGTCCCGTGTTATAGGTGGCGAGCTTATTGCCATTTATCGGGCACAAAAGTCGCAGTACTATGGCTAGGTCATATAAGAGGAACGCTGCTGCCCATTCCTAATCGCTGATTTATCCTCAGTCGCCTTGTACGACACCCACGGGAAAGATGTGGGGTGGTGACAATTGTATTCTACTCTGCCGTCTGTGGGCCGAGAGGCCTTTACAGCATCGACAGGGTTTTTTGGGAAAGGCGAATACCTTGTCCTCGGGTCCTCGCAGCTACTGCGACAATTAAAGTGTAAGC
Organism: Cataclysta lemnata; assembly: GCA_963931975.1. NCBI lineage: Eukaryota > Metazoa > Arthropoda > Insecta > Lepidoptera > Crambidae > Cataclysta > Cataclysta lemnata. Next base: position 1,563,946 of record OZ008353.1, read on the forward strand.
TTTTACCAACAGCTTCTATGGGGTAGTCGAAAGTCATAGATAATAAATTAACTTCAGGCGGTCTATCAGATTAACGTCAAGCGTCGATTTCAGCTTGCTTCAAGCATGTTGACCGTCTACAACGCTTGCTTGATGTTAGAGTCAAGTAATTAAGAGCTTTTTATGTCTGCTTGATTTGTTTGACAGAGCAACAGAGCAGAAAAACACATAAAAATCAACGCGCTTGACCGTCTCACAACCCCCTAAGGGAAGCTCACCCATGGCGGTCCAGGCCAGCCCCATGACGACCCCGGGCGGCGTCTCCTCGTACATGCGGTCGTGCTTGAAGGTGGGCTTGCCCACAAGGTCAGCCAGGTTGCTCTCCGTGACCGACATCTGCTCGGCCTCCTGCTTCACGATCTTGAACGCCACCTTGCGAGCGATCTATGGAACGTAATAGCGTTATGGAAGTCATGTTTTTGTTGTTAGCCTATAAGATCCTACTGCTGGGCAAAGGCCTCCTCCGCAGCCCTCCATCTCGAGCGATCACGAGCCAATTCCGTCCATGTCTTGCAGTAGTACCCACCTATGCTTCCAGTAGGCCTATTCGCTAACTTTTTTTGACAGTTGAAAGTGATGATCACCGAACTATTTACTTATCCATTACTGTTTTCACAGAACAAGTGTCACAATAGCGTTATAGTAAAGTAGTCATGGATCAGTAAATAGTTCAGTGATTATCACTCTCAAGTGTCAAAAAAAAGTAAGCGAATAGGCCTACAGATCGTCTCTCCACCTCTTTCTAGGATCGCGTCAGGAATACCACGCTGCGCTAAAAACATGTATTACAGATGTAGAAGCTAAGCTTAAATAGGACTGGGCGGGACATGTGTAGAAGTCATACAAAGAAAAATACTTCGAAAAATGTATAATCTCTTTTACTTTATAAAATAATCTTCCTATACATTTCATTTTGAGAAACAGAAATTTGACAGGTTGCCTATTTCTTCAATTGGTTTTCAACCTTAATATATTCGACGCAAAGTGTCAATCTGATTGAGAAACTTTAGCAATTTGCAGTAATTTACGGTACATATTAATATGGTAATTCGCATGCATAACGTGCCCGGTAGATGGCAGTACTCTCGCTTATTACATGGGCGCTAAGATAGCTGGTAAAATATGGATGTTTACACATACCTGCCTACCTCTCCGGGAATAGCCCGACTTGCTTTACGTATAATAATAATAGTTAGTAAATATTTTCTTTTAGATCCCCAGAACTAATTTCACCGACATAGCCCCAAAAAATGGCAGGGTACATTGCTAGGAGGACTGACGGCCGTTGGGGCGGAAAAGTTTTCGAATGGCGTTGGTAGGCCCCCACAAGGTAGACCGACGATCTGGTGAAGGTCACGGTAAGCCGCTGGATGCGGACCGATCGGTTTGGAGATCCTTAGGGGAGGGGGGGGGGGGCATACCGAACAGTGGGCATAGGCCTCCCCTAACAGTATCTCGGCTGAAATAATGACAATTATGATTTTGGTTGGTGGTAGGACTTCTTTCAAGTCCGCCTGGCTAGCTACCACCATCTTATCAAAATCGTGAATCGTTAACAGCATTATCGTGTTCCAACAATTGTGATATTTTGCCGCGTGGTGACGGCAGAGTAGAATACAATTGTCACCACCCCAAATCTCTCCCGTGGGTGTCGTACAAGGTGACTAAGGATGAGGAATGGGCAGCAGCGTTCCTCTTATACCTTCTAGCTATGTACCTACTGCGACTTTTGTGCCCGACAAATGGCAATAGGCTCGCCACCTATTACATGGGACCTAATAAACGTGGGTGCTAGTTCACCTCTGCCTTGCCCTTCGGGGATATAGGCGTGATTTATGTATGTATGCACCAATTGTGATAAGATGGGCAGCCCCTCTGCGGTTGAGGGTTCCAGGCGAAGCTCGATTCCGCCTTCGGTCCTCATCGTCACTTAAACCATCAGGTGAGATGAAGGGCAAGAGCTTCCGTGTCTGGCATAAACTAAAATAACCATATTCAAACCTTCTCAATGTGCTTCTGCAAGTTCCTGACCCCGCTCTCGCGGCAGTAGCTCTTGACCAGCGAGTTGAGCGCGCCGTCGGTGAGGTCCAGCTGTTCGGGGGTGAGCCCGCAGTTCTTGCGGGCGGTCGGCACCAGGTACTGCTTCGCTATGGCCAGCTTCTCCTCGGCCACGTACCCTGGAACATATGATGGTGTTTAGAAGGACCTTGAGGACCATCTTTTTAACCAGGGGTTGGATGCCTTGAAACATGCCCCGCGATCCGAGGGCGTAGATAGTGGGGGTATGGGGGTGGGACTCCCAGGCGTGTAGGACCATTGAGGATGAAGCGGCTACGTCATAGTGCTATTCAAACAAAGTGTCGAGTAACCGAGAAGTGTTTGATCGAAAGTAAGTTTTAGTGACATTTCATAATAAAATTTTGGTAATAATTAATGTAATTTAATTGGATAGTGAACGGTAGTGAATATATTGTAAATAGTTAACTATTCAAAAATTTTCATGCCTCTGTTGCTGGCTGAATGTATTATATTATGTTTTGTTGATGATCAGCAAAACGTACGACAGCTCACGTTAACCACGGAGTCAAAACTAACTGTAGACGTAATGACTGTTATGATAAGGCAGAACGTGATTAGCAAGTCCTGAATCACGTTACATAGAAAGGAGGAACTCAGAATATATACAAGATTCGACGAAGTACAGTCGACTTTCGATAGTGGTGGCACATCACTATTTCGGAATTGCAACAAAACAGGTAACACAATAGTATTAGAGAAAAAAATAGACTTTAGAGCGAGTTATGAGCAGGAAGTAGCTCATCTTCTACTTCCTGCCTACTCTCCCTCACCTGACATGTCGATGAGCTCCATCCGGTCCCTCAGAGGCTCCGGGATGTGGTCGACCACGTTGGCCGTGCAGATGAAGAGCACCCTCGACAGGTCCACCGCCACGTCCAGGTAGTGGTCCAGGAAGTTGGCGTTCTGCTCGGGGTCCAGGAGCTCCAGCAGGGCGGACGACGGGTCGCCGTGGACCCCCCTTGGAAAGGGAGGAGGATGAAATAGAATAGGCATGATGACTAATTGACCGACGAAAACCGGAGGAGTTTACTCAATTTATACCGTATTTGTTTTTTTGTTAAATTCTCCCTGTATTATTTGGGAAGGGTAAAGGGTCCAGCCTATACAGCCATGTCTTTAGTATAATATTTTATCTGTATTGATATGAAATAATGAGTGGGTGAAATGTATGAATGAAATTAATTTTACGTTAAAATATGCGTGTCACACATTTTAACGCATCTAAAGAGTGCTCGGCGCGAATTTAATGGTAACAGAGTTCATGATGGCGACTGATGAGGTGGGCAAAACCACTTTTCAAGTAATTTTTACCACAACATCAAACACATCACAAGACTTATTTTCAATAATTCTGCAAAATTGCACATCAAATCACTGCACAAAATCCACTCTGAACAAATTTTAGAATTATCGAAAAAAAATCTGTCTGACACCACGAAACGCGCCAAACACTCCGCACCAAATAAACATTACAAACACCCAAATGTTTTTTTTTATTTTTAGAGAAGGCAAAAGGATCTAGCCTATACAGGCAAGTCTTTAGTTTATGGGTTCTTTTTCACACATGACTAATGGACGGCCCCTTACTTGCCGATCTTGTCGACCTCGTCGATGAGCACCAACGGGTTCTCGGTGGCGGTCTTCTTGAGGCACTGCACCAGCTTGCCGGGCATGGCGCCCACGTACGTGCGCCGGTGCCCCTTGATCTCGGCCACGTCCGTCATGCCGCCCACCGAGAACCGGAAGTACTTGCGGTTCAGGGCGCGCGCTATCGAGCGGGCTGTGGGAATATACACATACATAAGAAAATGATGATGATGATGATAATGATGAGGAATGGGTTCCTCTTATACCACCTAACAACAGCAATGTACTGCGACATTTGTGCCCGATAAATGGCAATAGGCTCGCCACCTATTACATGGGATCTAACAGAAATTGGCGAAACGTGGGTGCTAGTTCACATCTGCCTACCCCTTCGGGGATATTAGGCGTGATTTATGTATGTATATATGTATAAAAATAAAAATATATAATACGTGATTTATACAAGGTGTAACAGAGAGGTGTGGTCATATTTAAAGGGGTTATTCAGGCCATCAAACTAAACAACTTTCGCTAAGGGACCAAAATAGTAAAGATTTGGGGAGGTGACAATTGAATTCTACTCTGCCGTCACAACACGGCTTAACTTAAATACATAAATACCTATATAAATCACGCCTTTCTAAAGTCAAAGTCAAATAGTAGATTATATACCAAGGGCAAAACAAACAAACGCTCAGATCGCAAGTATTTCACGATAAATATGGAATCTGAGACTTTCTTTTTTCTCTTCCGAAGTAAGATCATAGTTTTATGTCACCCCCTGACCAGAACGCGAGCGGAAAAGTTCACTTTATGGTCAGGTGTGACATAAAATATGTAACATTTGTGACTTATGAATAATGCAATGTACGCGCTTATTACACGCACGCAAGCATAGACCTACTAGAAAACGATATTTTCCTAACAAGACTCCTGCGCAGGTACTGTCGGCGTCAAAGTCAGATTGACAATTTAGTATCCCAACATGAACATGTACCATTTCATGAAATGACCAGCTAATGATGATATGTCGATCCACATTTGGCTGTATCATTAATGTAGTTAATGTTCAAAGATTTTACAAATTAAAAATATCAATCACAAGTTTAATCTACAAGTGATTTTTATCAAATCTCCTTACCCTAAAGTATTATAAAAAATTGTTATTACAGTGATTCTTTGTTAGTGTCGCCATCCCTATTGGAAACAAACCCACCTATACTGGTTTTCCCGACGCCCGGGGGCCCATGGAAGCACAGTATCTTCCCCTGTGTGCTGCCTTTGAGCTGGGACACCGCTATAAACTCCAGGATCCTCTTCTTGATGTCATCCATTCCGTAGTGGTCCTCATCCAGAATTACTTTAGCATCCTCCAACTTGAGGTTCTCCTCGGAAGTGATGCCCCAAGGGAGCGAAGTCAGCCAGTCCAGGTAGCATCGGGTAACACTAAAAATAATAGCAGGTTAATTACTTTCAAGATACATACATACATAAGGACCTGTTTCACAATCGACGGGTAAGTTCTGAATAGCTTGCTTGGCAGTTCGTGCGCTGAGCGAGTCCCACACACGCCACTCGCCTAGCTAGCGGCTGGTATGGTGCATAAATGCATTCCAATCCGAAAAAAAAGGTTTGACGTACTTTATGGATGGCCCCTAAAATGGTACAGCCGTGTGGTGACGGCAGAGTAGAATGCAATTGTCACCACCCCAAATCTCTCCCGTGGGTGTCATACAAGGCGACTAAGGATAAATCAATGATGAGGAATGGGCAGCAGCGTTCCCTCTTATACCACCTAAGCTAGCAATGTACTGCGACTTTTGTGCCCGATAAATGGCAATAGGCCCGCCACATATTACATGGGACCTGACATAGTTGGCGAAATGTGGGTGCTAGTTCACCTCTGCCTACCCCTTCGGGGATATAGGCGTGATTTATGTGTGTATGTAAAATAGTACCCACTTGAACTCAGAGCTGTGGCTCTCGAGGAAGTTCAGTTTGTTGAGCTCTTCGTCGATGACCGTCTGCACCGCCTCGGGCACGGTCTTGCCGACGAGGCGCTCCCTCAGCTTGTCACCAATCGCGTCTTTGTCGTCCTTCTCTAAGCCTAGTTCCTTTTTTATCACCTGAAAATTTGTTTCAAATAAGATGTAGTTTACTACGAGAATAGGGGATCGGACAGTAATCATATTAAAATCTAAAATGTGCTTAGATAAAAGAAATAAGTATGTATACTGTTTTATAATCAGATTGCATACATGCATATATACATACATACATACATAAATCACGCCTATATCCCCGAAGGGGTAGGCAGAGGTGAACTAGCACCCACGTTTCGCCAATTATGTTAAGTACATTGCTATTGCTAGGTGGTTTAAGAGGAACGCTGCTGTCCATTCCTCATAATTGATTAATCCTTAGTCGCCTTGCACGACACCCACGGGAGAGATTTGGGGTGGTGACAATTGTATTCTATTCTGCCGTCACCACACGGCGAATGAATAATCGAATAATAATTCAATGTCATTCATATAAATATTTTTAAATGACGAATTCAAATTAAAATATTTTTAATGTGTACTGAAACACTAATTACAGTGCGTGACGTCATTTGTGGGTAAACTATAAATGAAACGGGTATACTACCTAGCAGTGGCGGAGCGTCCATATAACCCGATTCCCAACAGCCGTACCAAACGAGCGAGCATAAAAAAATCATTACCATAATTCAAGTACAATACCATTTTATAAGCAAATAAAAAAAATCCATCAATATAATCTTATCATAACAGTATTAAACGCGCGCGAAACAATATGCAACACAGGTACATACAATTCGCTCCCGCTCTCTAGATTCCTTCAACTAACTCGCTAAATATCGAGTTATGGGCGCCTGCTATACAGCGCCTGCACGCACACAGACAAGCGTAGTCTTGTCAGGCGCACGCAACGCGAAATAGTACCTAAAGTTTGCCTACAAGCCGGCATCAAGCCGGCATTTCGGCAGTCTACGCGCTTATGCATCGATACACTACGACACACGCACACATTAGTAATAAACTCCCACGAAAACAAGTTCCGTCAAAAGTAAATATTTTAGATCTTATTGCAATAGCCATAAAAGCGGAATTTCTTTTGTGAACTGCACTCAATATCGCGGTCGTGCGCCGCTCCTGCAAGCCGCTCCGGACCGGGTTGAATCGTCCTTCCCTTATTAACACGGCTTTTGTTTGTATAATGATCTCTCTTTCTGGCTGTATAAAACAAAGCACAAGCACGCAAAAGTGGCAACGTAGTTCTCCGCTTCGTTACTAGATGGCGTTGAACAGTTGTAGCCGTGTCCTAGCAGGCGGTGTTAAAAGTTAATGCTTAAACCATAAGAGGCTTCATATAGTTGTGGCTTGCCTAACTTGTTTTTTCACGCCACGCCACTGCTACCTAGTTTTCTTAATAATTACGATCACAAATGACTTCACCCGCTGTCAGATTTATAATGTGGCGTTTTGGCGGTATTTTTAAACAAACCAAATTATAACATGATTTTGAGTACCCAGAAGGCTATAAAAAGATAAAATTTAATTTTTTAGTATTACTGCCGCACTCTGTGCCGTCAACTAACTTTAATGAGTACCTAATGTCAAAAATTTTCAATTAAATCTAGACCATAGACCCGGCAAGAATAGCGACTAGTTTTGAATTGTAATTTTTTAACATTAAGTACTCATTATCGTTATTTGAAGTCTCTGAGTGCGGCAGTTAAAGTATAAAATTTACCATGAAAAATGCCACAAATACGTTACCTTAAGCTGCTCATGCAGAATATATTTCCTGTGCTGCTGTTTCACTTTCTCTTCCACTTCTTTGCCAATTTTCTGTTGCAGTTTAGATAGCTCGTACTCCTTCTTCAGGAGCGACAGAGACATCATCAGTCTTTTTGGTATCTGAAGGAAAAAACACATGGTGCTTGAAAATACCTTTAAGACGCTTTCAATATAATCAACATCAGCCTTTTTATGTCCACACTGCCAGGGCACAGGCCTGGAGATAGTATAGTTTTGTTCACCCATCCAATGACAGACTCTAGCGAATATTGTTTAGATTACGCAATCGCATGACTAGCGCACTACGGTAGTATCGGCTTTCAATAATACTGTCCAAAAATAGAAGTAAGTTTACTGAAGTTTTAGGTACCTTTTTTGTGTGCAACAAAGTTCTAATAATGTTTAAGTTAAATTGAATGATTTTCGTTGAAGGAAAAGCGTTTATTTCGTTTTTTTTTTACGTACATCCATCTCTTCCAGTACTCCTTGCAGGTCGTTGGTGTCGGCGCCGGTAAGTGCAGCGCCCAAATCGCTCAGATACACGGGGTTGTCCACTACACGCTGACCTTGAGCCAGCATATGGTGGAGAGACTCCCTATGATATTAAGACTGTCATTGAATTACTACGCTACACAGAGTCACATTAGTAGATTATATACCAAGACTAATAAAACATGAGCGATGAAATATGAGGAAGAGGGGAGTTCATGCAGAGCTTAAGTCAGATAGAGGAGAGTGGAACAAGATGACAGGTTGTGCCAACCCCATTTAGAATAGGATAAGGTCTGAGAGAAGAGAAGATAAATGTATCACTCTTACCTATATAATGGATTCAAATTAATAATATCTCTAATGGTTTTGATAATTTCTTGTGTTAATGCTTTTACTTCTTCTGTCTGTTTAAACTTCTCATGCATCAAATTCTCGACTTTCACCATCATAACTTGGTCTGGAGTAGGTTTATTCGTAGCTTCTTTCTGTGTGTCAATTTCGGGTTCTGGTCTTTGTTTCCGGGTGTTTTTGTACTTCCGCCGCCGCCTCTCAGCGTCTGACTCTTCACGCGTAACGTTAAACTCCATATTAAATAGGGGAAATTTCAACTTCATTTCTGAAATGATAACCACATCATTCCAGAAATGAAGCTTTTATGTTCGGACAGTAGATTTATTGTTGATAACATAATAGCATAAAGTTAGTGTTAGCACATAAAATAAATTATTGAACTAGTGCCAATGCAATCTATATATAAATTTCTTTCATTTCTATTTAAAGTTTTCTTAAGTGTGATCTTTATAACAATTTTTGTAACATTTACATAATGTCATTAAAAAAATAAAAAATTTACACTCCTCACCAGCAGGGCCAGTTTCGATCTCCTCCTCGATAAACTGCCCAGTAATCTTAATTCTCCGATGGGCCATTACTACTAAACGTAGCTTGTAGTCCATATCCTGCATTTCGTGAATTTGGGCAAATACTCCCACTTGGTGTAGGTCCTCCAAATTGGATACAATGTCCGATTTCTCATCTTCCTGCTTGCGTAAAAAGATACCCACATATGGTTGATTTAACTTAACTTTTCTTCTTATTAAATCAATGAGAGATGGATTTGAAATCTGTAATGAAGAAGAGTTTAACATTACAATAACAAAACTCCTTAGAGCTGAGAAAAACACTGTAGTCAAGATAATTTAACAACAAAGATGTAATTGAAAATAGGCATTCATTGTAATTTTCATACATTTAATCAAATTGTTATTCAAATAAGAACAACTTCTGCTTCATTTTCTTCTAGAAATCAATAAACTTTTGTATAAATTCCACAATAATAATAGTACAAATGATTTATTAAAATTTTTTTTAATGTTTTTAAACAAAATTGTTTTAAATAATATTTTTTTTACACAGTGATCTTTTAACCGCTTTCAATACTCTCCTATCCCAGAAAGATGTGATAATGCTGTCTCTACATACAAAAAACAAGAACGTGTGTAGAAAAGAAACCAAAATACAGAAAATGCATGTTACCTCAATTAACTTGATGAACCTTGGAAAAACCGGATTCCTGTTTATTGCTATTACTGGCACCTGAGGCCACACTTCAGGTACAGCAACTGTTGCAGGCAACTGACTCGAGAAAATAGGAGTTTCCTCTTTAATTTCCGGGTCTTCTTCCGGAGGGTCACTTTTGTTATTCGTAGAATATAACCTCACATTCCCGACTTGCTTATGCATGGATACACTATTAAAACTACATATTCGAGCACTTTCAAAGCGTGAACTGGAGATACCATTATTAAGTAATTTTCTGTGTACCTCCACTGGTCTCTTGTGTGATGCAACTTTGTGAATATTACGAGCAATACGAGATTTAAATTTTGGATTGTAAAGAAAAGTGTTTCTTAGCAATGCCCTTGCAGAATGCATCTTACGAATTTTTATAACTGGTGGTATGTTATCTTAAAAATGCAGTTAAATTATTCATTTAAAATTGTTTAACTGTTCGACAAAAAAAAAAGGTTAATTTTCAACTTTTCCAGATTCTTCACCAAATACTTCAGCCAGCTGTCAGTGAACTGTCACTGAATGTAGGAAGCTGTCAATGTCTGTGACACGCTTTTTTGTTTGTTTTTAATTCTCTATTTTCTTTTCGGGAAGACAAAGGGATCTAGCCCATGCAGCCATATCTTTAGTGTTTATTTTTCTTAAATTTTACTAAAAAACGTGATTGAAACGCCTGTCAAGAGGCTTGACCATAGACTGAACATTTAAAATCACATCAAGCGCGTATCAAGCTCATTTTGACTCAAGCTTCAAACGAACGTTGTGACGACCAAAATGATTGATGCAAGCTAAAATCTTCGTGATCGACGCGAAGCCACTTGATCGTCTCGGAGGCGCATCATACTTTATTTTGTTTCAAAGATTCCGCATAGAGTCATTAGAAAACGTTCGAAAAATTATAGTCTTGATGCGGCAATGAGCCGAGTGGTCTATCTATTTACAGTGCGTCCACAGTTATCCTACCTCCGTAAAAAATAAAACTGACAAAATAAATACATTACACTCACCTTACCTATTAGGCTAAAAGAACTTGTTTCCAAGAACGTTAAGCCGATTTTTAAAAAATCACCGAAAATTAAAGAGTGTTTGGCACACATAGTCCGCTATGGTAAGCGGTGAACAATAAATTGAATTGATGATGACCAGCGTAAACTCAAACGATATATTTACTAATCTCTATTTATTATTTCAGATCTAAATATCCTGCTTACTTGCTTACACAACATTGCAAAAACGTGTGTTGATCGATCAGCTAACATCTGAAGACTCCGCCTAGAATATGAGATCAGAAAATTACCAACATTTTTAATTTCCACATTGTAAACATAACTTTTATTTTTTGTTGTTAAATAAATTGTATTAAATAATTACACGTAATTAAATAATACTCAATATTTTCAAACGAACAGAGCTTTTTATTTTGCTTTTGTAGGATTAAAAAACCTGTCTGCAAGTTCTGCAAGGCAGGGGGGGGTACCCATTCGTTTTTATCGATATCGACACATTCTGTAGCGTACACCACATCCTTAGTTTGCTTTTGTAGTATGTTGGCATTACTTTTTTATCTGTCTCTGTTGGTTGGTACGAGATCTTAGCCTAAACTGCGAGTCAAAATCGTCAAAAAGCTTGTTTGAAGTCCCGACTCTTAAACGTAGTGTATTATATACTCTTTGGTGTTTGGCGCGTTTCGTGGTGTCAGTCAGATTTATTTTCACTAATTCAAAAATTGTTACAGAGTGGATTTTGTGCAGTGAAAGTGGTGTTATTTTGATACACAAGCATCCTTGTTGATGTGCAATTATGCAGAATCATCGAAAATAAGTCTCATGATGTGTTTGATGTTATGGTGAAGATCACAATAAAAAATGGTTTTATCCATTTCATCAAGCACCATCATTAACTCAGTTACCATTCAATTCGCGCCAAGCACTCCCTAGATGCGTTAAAATATGTGGCACCTATATTTTAACGTAAAATTAATTTCATTCATACTTTTCACCCACTCATTATTTCATAAGACTGCAGATAAAATATACACTAGAGACTTGGCTGTATGGGCTAGACCCTTTGCCTTTCCTAAAATATAGGGAGAATTTTAAAACTAACTAACAATTCGCACCGCACATGGTTTTGACGTTTTGTTTGACGTTTAAATTGATTGAAGTTCTCACGTAGTATTGTATTCTCTTTGGAAGTTCTCTTGAAAACTCTAGTTGAAGTAAGAAGTGGTTCTGATCAGGAGGCAAGAGGAGAATAATTTCTTGATCATCTTGTTGCAAATGTTGCAATTCTTGTAATGTGAACAGAGAGACAGTAATGTGAACTTTATAATATATTTGATTGTGTAACTTATTTTTATGACACTAAAAAAAATTTGTAGAAAATTTGCCATAGCAGGACAGGTAATAATAATCTTTAAGTGCATTGCACGCTCTTTTCACCAATTATCTAAAGCATTGGTTTTTTTATTTTAAGAGATTTAAAACAATGGAAGTGTCTACCAGCACCAATCACAAAATTATTAAAGAAGGTCCGGCTGAGATACAATTGATAGCAGAAAAAGTTTTTTATAATCCTGTTCAAGAATTTAACAGAGACCTCAGTATTCTAGTACTCAGTGTTTTCTTTGAAGACTTTAAGCGGGAAAAAGAGTCTCTAGCACAAAAAAGAAAGGAAAGGATCCAACAAACTGGCAATGGGATAAATGTGGAAAATTCTCAGGTAGGACCACTAGTTGTTTTGAATAGATAATAGTAGAGGCAATACTCAATGGAAACCTCAAATTGCTGATCATTTCATTCACTTATTTATATAACTAAACTATATTTTGTTGTATACATACATACATACATACATAAATCACGCCTATATCACTGAAGGGGTAGGCAGAGGTGAGCTAGCACGCACGTTTCGCCAGTTATGTTAGGTCCCATGTAATACGGTGTCGAGCCTATTGCCATTTATCGGGCACAAAAGTCGCAGTGGGTACATAGCTAGATGGTATAAGAGGAACGCTGCTGCCCATTCCACATCACTGATTTATCCTTAGTTGCCTTGTACGACACCCACGGGAGAGATTTGGGGTGGTGACAATTGTATTCTACTCTGCCGTCACCACACGGCAAATTTTTGTTGTAAGCTTACATATAATAAATTTAAAGTTAAGTAAATTTACTGTAACATGGGTGCATAAATGTATGTAAAATTGACTGTACAGTGTACACTGACCAAATTAAGCGTTGTAGATGAGAACTAGATTTCTTTTGCCAACAGCAATCTACAGTATTATTTTGTTTACCTCCTAATTTTATATCTAGGTACATCAAATCTTATATCTGAATACATAAATGAAAACATTGTGTTAATGGATAGCATATTTGAAGACTACTGTGTATTCAGTATATACTTATGTAAATACATATATACTTATGTATTTGAGACTTTCAGTCTAATACTAATACATACATAAATCACACCTATATTCCCGAAGGGGTAGGCAGAGGTGAACTAGCACCCACATTTCGCCAATTATGTTAGGTCCCATGTAATAGGTGGCGAGCCTATTTCCATTTATCGGGCACAATAATACTAATAATCACAATAAATAATTAAAGAACATAAAAGTGCTGTTTTATAATATGCAACAAGCTTATACTATAGACAACATAATGAAAATAAAATACTGCCACAACATTAATTTCTATAAAAATTTTCATGGTTAGAAAAAGAATTACGAAAAATTATGGTCTTGATGCGGGAATCTGCGTCCGCTGCTATCTGGCTGACCGCTAGGCCAACCAAGACACTAACGTTTTTCTAACAACCAAAATCTTTGTACTAATGTTGAAATTAAAATTGAATAGATTAATTTCTATATTTAATTCCTAGGTGGAAATGAGTATTCTTGAAGCACTATCAGCCACTGGATTAAGAAGCATACGCTATGCAAAAGAAATTCCAGGGGTAACTAAAATTGTGGCCAATGACTTATCGGAGCAGGCAGTGGAAACTATGAAGGTTAATTTTAAACACAATGCAGTTGAGCACTTGGTGGAGACCAGTCATGACGATGCATGGTAATTTAAAATGTGTCTATACCATAGATGTAAAAATATGTCCAAGTATGACTTGAGAAAATCCTAGTGAAACTAGAGCACACTTATTGTTTCAGCATACTCATGTACAAACACAAACACCCAAATCAACGTTTCTCAGCCATTGACTTGGATCCATATGGGTGTCCGTCCATCTTCCTTGATGCTGCTGTTCAGAGTGTTCAAGATGGTGGTTTACTTCTGGTCACAGCTACTGATATGGCAGTTCTTGCTGGCAACTCACCAGAAACATGTTATAGTAAATACGGTGCTATTAGCTTAAAAACTAAGTGTTGCCATGAAATGGTAAGATATAACTTAACAATTAATAAACTCTTACGTATTCTTCCTTCCTGTAATCACTCTTAATAAAGAAATATGAGAGGCTACAATTTCAATAATAAATAAATTAATCTTGAATATGGTGCAGTTGGATTGGTTAGGAGGATAGGAGGATTTGCGGGGGAGGCAGTGGGATCCTGCAATAAAAAAAAATGTGTACAAAATAATAAATATCTCATATAAGTATCACATTCACATCAAGAATTCACAGGCTCCCCATATATTCCTTTCAGGCTCTCAGAATATTACTCCAGTGCATAGAGCAACATGCCAATAGATATAGCCGGTACATAGTACCGTTGCTAAGTATATCAGCTGATTTTTACATAAGAGTTTTTGTGAAAATTCAATCTGGTGCAATTCATTGCAAGAAAACTACGAGGTGTGTATTTGTAATAAATAAATATTTTGTTTACATTCACAGTATCACCTAGCTCAAAGTAATTCTACATAGTAATTTTAATAACAATAATAAATACAAAATAATTATGCAAAAATATTAAAAAAATACATAAATTGCGATGGTCCTTTCTTATTTTGCTTCATCCAACCTCATTAATGTCCTCATACATGGCCATTACTTGTCACTTTTATCCCACCTTGACGACACCCACTGGGGAAACGGGCAGCTGTATTGTGCTCCACTACATGATGCTATTGAAATACAATTATGTAATAACTGTAATAGCATTGTTTTAATTGTTTCAGCAAATTATCAATGGTCCACCAATGCGTGGGCTGCGACACTATGACACTGCAACCCCTAGGCGGATTTAAGCCAAACCCAACTGAGAAGAATCCGGGACAGATGAAAGCATTCTTACCCACTGGACCTCCAGTGGAATCAAACTGCATTCATTGTAATCAAAGGCATCATGTAAGATATTATCCAGATGTTCTACATTTTAGGAATAGTCATCACCAAACTATTAAAGTCCCCACTGCTGAGGCACAGGCCTTCCCTATGGATGGAAGAATATAGAGAAAATGGGCGCTAATCCACCATGCTGGCCCAGTGCGGATTGGTGGGTATTAACGACTGCAAATGCAGCCGGAACCAACGGATATGGAATGGTAGCTAGCCAGGTGGACTTGAAAGAAGTCCTACCGCCAACCAAACTGAGTACAAAATTGTACTCCTCTGAGGGTCGAACCCATGACCTTGAGATCTGATTCCGGTGGGCGAATATAAAAACAATCCGGGCGGGGTTTGATCCCTAGGGGGGTACAATTTTGTACTTGGTTTGGTTGGTGGTAGGACTAGTTTAAAGTTATTACCATCAGCCTGGTTATTACCATCTCAAAATCTGAAGCATTAATGTGTTCTGACAATGTGTGATAGCCTGCCCCTCTTATTATCACTTACCATCAGGTGGGATGAAGGACAAGAGTAAGATGTCTAGCATAAAAAGAATCTCTCCCACAGGTGTCGTACAAGGCGACTTAGGGTTAAAACAGTAATGAGGAATGGGCAGCAGCGTTCCTCTTATATACTGCGATTTTATGTGCACGATAATAAAAATAAAATAAAAAATTTACTGCAGTAAAATTAGGTTTTAACAATACATTGTTATGGAGGTCTTCTTTTTGGTATGGATATACCTGTGACAAAAGACCTCACTCTTCCATAGCCATTTGTATACTAATTACTAACAACATACATACATACATAAATCACGCCTATATCCCCGAAGAGGTAGGCAGAGGTGAACTAGCACCCACGTTTCGCCTATTATGTTAGATCCCATGTAATAGGTGGCCATTTATCGGGCACAAAAGTCGCAGTACTATTGCTAGGTGGTATAAGAGGAACGCTGCTGCCCATTCCTCATCATCCTTAGTCGCCTTGTACGACACCCACAGGAGAGATTTGGGGTGGTGACGATTGTATTCTACTCTGCCGTCACCACGCGGCGTTAATTACTAACAAGAGATTCTATAAACTTATTTGTGAGATGAAAATTAAAAAGTATATCGGTAGGTATCTAGATTTAGCACAATAATCCTTAACAAGAAAAGTATGAAATGTTTAAAGTTAGTATAGATGGCAATCGGCTCGCCCACCTGGATCTGACATAATTGGCGAAACGTTGGTGGTTAATAATTCACCTCTGCTTACCCCTTCGGGGATATAGGATATACATGCGTTATGTATGTATGTATGTTCTTCAGCTAGGCGGGCCGATCTGGTCGGCGCCCATCCACGAGCCAGTGTTCGTGTCTCGCATACTCGGCGCCCTGGGGGCGAGGGCCGGGGGGCTCGGCACCAGCCACCGAATCGAGGGCGTCCTCTCCATGGTGATGGAGGAGTTGGTGGATGTGCCCCTCTACTACAGCATGGAGAGGCTGTTCGGCGTCACGCATCTGGAGACGATGCCCATGCTGCTTATGAGGTGATTGTATGCGGTTTTTTTTTTTTCCCAAATATTGTGCCTGGTTCGGTACGGTACGGGCATATGAGACTGTCCATGGTGATGGAATAGTTGGTGGACGCGCCCCTCTACTACTGCATGGAGAGGCTGTTCGGTGTCACGCACCTGGAGACGATGCACATGCTGCTTATGAGGTGATTGGATGCGTTTTTTTTTTTTCCAAAATGTTGTGCCTGGTGTCACGCCCTGGAGACCATGCCCATGCTGCTTATGAGGTGATTGGATGCGGTTTTTTTTTCACAAAGTGTGTGCTCACGTCTAATAGAGAAGAGTGGAAGAAGAAGACATGTTGTGCCGACCCTACTTAGAGTAGGATAAGGGCGGGGAGAAGAAGAAGTTGAGAGTGCTGGGTACGGTACGGACATGTTACGAGAAGAGACGGAATGCATGTTTTGTTTTATTTATTTACTGAGCTAAGCTTTTGCGCTATCGAGCTCCTGTCTTGTGGTGCGCAATTATTTATGTGGGTAATAGTAACTTTTTTCTTCATTGTTTAAAGAGGTCTTTATTATATATAGTGAAATGGGCTCAAAACGGGCATACTGGCAGTTTTTTTGCGTATAGAATTGTTTGCATACACCCACGGCGACAGATGTAAATTTCAATAACCACGTATCTTCAAGGCAGCAGTCAATAAGGCTAACGGGTACATGTCGGTTTTTTACATGGTTGTAGATCATACGAGTGTCCACTTTAGTCACTGTGGCTGGTTTGGGGCCCCTTTCCCTACATTTTTATTCATAACTGTTTGCCTTTTTGTGACGATGTGATCCATGGAACTATGTGTTCCATGGATGACACCGTCACTTCTGCAGATGCTGAGTTTTTTTTTCAACAGATCGGCACTCCTCAACTCCGGGTACCAGGTGTCGTTCTCTCACGCGTACAAGGCGTCCGTCAAAACGAATGCGCCCGCGCAGCTCGTATGGGACATTCTACGTGTCTGGGAGAAAACGCACCCCGTCAAGCCAGCCAGGTGATCATCATTATTTATTTAAACAAGTTCACAAACAGGTTCTGACTAGGACTTAAAAGATTTTAGTGGTCAGAAAAAGTTCGAAAAATTATGGTCTCGATGCGGGAATCGAACCATTGCAATCCGGGCAGGTGCCTAAACCGCTCGCCCAACCAAGACAGTCTGTGTACTATTCGGTATTTGTAAAAACATCTGCTTTATCACAAAAAATAAAAATATCGGCTTACAACGTGAAGAATTTCGGCAAGTTAATTAGTATCTTGGGTGGCCGAGCGGTCAGGCACCTGCCCGGATAGCAGCGGACGCGGGTTTGATTCCCGCCTCAAGATCATAATTTTTCGAAATTCTTTTTCTAACCACCAAAATCTTTAAGCTAACTAAAGTTTATTTGCCTGGCATTTTTTTGTTATATTACGATAAATAACGGAAGTTGCTAAGCAACTAAGCTGTGTTACATCTATTTTCAACTGTTGATAAAATACCCGCCGTTAATGACTATCAAATTATCATTATTACAATATTAATTAAGACAACTACCCAATCATTGTGAACATTAACATTACCGTAAAGGTCTAGTGTTTGAAAAATAACTACATCTCTGTCTTCCTCTTCGGGGTAAACCCGGTAGATGATGTAAAGGCCCCTCGGTCAACAGCTTAGGCCCTTTAAAAATGACCTACCTCTTTGGAGAAAAATAGGTGTGATTTTTATCTATGATTTTTTATTCGCTCGCATGGTTTGGTCACGTAGAAAGAATGGATGAAAGGAGACTGACAAAAAGGATATACATGGCGAAAGTGAATGGAGAAATGGCAAGGGGAAGGCCTAGGCGGATCTTTCATAATCAAATTGAAAGTCTATTGAAAAAGGGCCAGGTCAAGAGTGCCCGAAACCGACGGGCATGCGTGAAGAGATTGATGAGATTGGATGAAGCGAAAGAAGTATGTAAGGATCGTAGCAAGTGGAAGGAAGTGATCTCTGCCTACCCCTGTGGGAGAAAGGCGTGACGTATGTATGTATTTTTGATTCAGGTTAGATACAGACCTGGCAGCCAAGTTCATCTTGCGGCAAGCGACCAAGTTTCAAGTGGACTTGACTGAGCGGCCAGACGCTAACCCTCAAAGTAGACGCGACGGTCGTCTCCGGTTCCAGTTCAACCCGGAGCGCTACTGGGGGCCGGGCTCTAAGGCGGTTGTCAAGTTAGTAAAATCAACTATTATTTATTTTGATTTCAACATTATTTATATGTTGGAAAAATTAGTACAAAAAATATGGTGGTTAGAAAAAGTGCACGCAGTGAACGCAGGTTCGATTCCCGCGTCAAGACCATAATTTTTTGGAACTGTTTCTAACCACGATATTCTTGGTAAAATCACCTTTTTTAGGTTAGTAGTGGTCGCCCGCGGCTTCGCTCGCGTTAGTGTTGCTTGTTATATAGCCTATGGCCTTCCTCAATAAATGGACTATCCAACACAAATATTTTTTCAATTTGAACCAGTAGTTTCTGAGATTAGCGCGCTTAACCAACCAAACAAACAAACAAACTCTTCAGCTTGATAATATTAGTATAGATTGGCAGAACGGCACTGACCTCTATTATACAAGTACGCTGGACTGAATGTTGTCATCCAAAAAATGATGCCATACGATTATCGCCATCTTGGCACTGATGTATTGAGGTGACCGACCTCGGAACTATAGTCCGACAACTAGAGATGAGAGAAGTCAATACCTAGATTGCGCGCCAGATAAGTCCGCGCGCGACGGGTGGCGCTGCTCGCTAACATTGACACTTCTAGACAAACAAAATAGCAGACGAAGTTTTAGTTCCAATTTTGACCACGCGCGGACTTATCTGGCGCGCACTCTACTACTAATTCAGTACAACAACCTTGAAATTTAGTACCCTTGTCGCTCGAGAGGGCGCTTCAAATCGGCACAAGAAACATTTGACATTTTAGTAGATGTATTCAGTCCAGCGTACTTTGTAATAGAGGTCAGTGCTGAACGGTGATGGCTTGCTGTCAGTGAGTGACAGAGTGACACTGGGAATGAATGGGTTGGCAAAAGGAATGTGGTTCGGATTGGCACCCAACATGTTGCCACGTTTAGGGCGCCAATTAAAGGTCCGAGCATACGTAACGGGAAAACACCCCGGACGGGACGGGGACGGGGCCTCTCTCGTACAAAAAGCCCCGTGTGACATAATATGAAGACCCGTGTGACATATGGATATTGTCCGTAATAAAGATTATTATTATTATTATTAATATGTCACGGAGACACGGACGGAGCTTTTTGTACGAGAGAGGCACCGTCCCCGTCCCGTCCGGGGTGTTTTCCCATTACTTAGGCTCAGGCCTAAACTATTGGCTCCCTAAACGTGACAACACGTTAGGCGCCAATATTTAAAATCCAATTTCACTTTTAATAAAAAAAGAGATTCAATTCAAAATAGCTTTCCTGCTACAGGTATGAATGAAAAAAGTTTATTCAGTGCTTCACATATAAACATACGAACAAACAACACATAAAAAATAACAGAAGGAGAACCACCAAAAAGGTCACCGTTCAGTATTACGTCTGGCACCTGTAGGCCTATTCGCTAACTTTTTTTGACAGTTGAAAGTGATGATCACCGAACTATTTACTTATCCATTGCTGTTTTCACGGGACAAGAGTCACTGTAGCGTTATAGTAAAGTAGTAATGGTTCAGTAAATAGTTCAGTGATTATATTCTTAAGTGTCAAAAAAAGTTAGCGAATGCCTACCTACGCCTAGGCCTACTGAAGTCTCATTGCATTCATTTTAGAACACACAATGTCTGCCAAGTATTTTTTGAATTGCATCTTTATTTAACCGTGTGGTGACGGCAGAGTAGAATACAATTGTCACCACCCCAAATCACAGTTCTGCTGTTGGGTGTCTATAAGGTTTTTTTAACATCACTTTGAGCAGAGATCAGGGGGCCTACCGCCTAACTCGATTGCTGATGATAGCTATATTGCAATGCACTGCTTACGGCTATATCAGCCATCCTGAATTTTTAGGCGGCACGGATCTTGTGCCAAATTCATACAAAATCATTCGGTGATCATTCGTTCAAAGCTATCGCTAATAGTTTAGGTACATTTGGTGCCAAATGACAGCATGACGTCATAAACTATAGCTTTTGCTTTAGCAATCGAGTTAGGCGGTAGGCCTCCTGTTTGCTCGTTCAGCCTGTAGTAATGTAGTCTTGGCGGCACCACCCCAGACCGAGACACAGTACCCAGAAACTGATGAAAATAAAGATACATATATTACATAGATATAGGCGTGATCTATGTATGTATCTTTATTCTTATTGAAAGCGAACGATTTGTCCAATCTTACTTTTTTGTTACAGTATGGGAGAAGAGAAAATGTCGAAAGCGATACGAAACCAAAACAAACACTCGAAGAAAAAAATCAAACAAAAGAGGCCGCATTCGGAAAGCGGTGACGAATCGCGGAAAAAATCAGACTCTGGATTCACGAATGCGATTGACGAATAAAATGTTTTTATTTGTGTTAGTAAATATTTTATATAATAGGTATACACGTTTAATTGTATAAAAGTTAAATAAAAATTTTTACTTAACAGATGACTTTATTACTTTCCTATATTGAATAAATAAATAAATACAAAGAATTTGGCGGTTGGAAAAAGTTCGACAAATTATGGTCTAGATGCGGGAATCGAACCCGCGTCCACTTGTTAACCAGTTGCCTAAACCGCTCGGCCAACCAAGGCACTTTTCTAACCACCAAATTCTTGGACAAATTTTTCTAACATTTATAATAATGTTGAAATTAAAATCCAATAGAATAAATAACTATAATCTTCATTGTAGTAGAAATGGCTAATATGGGATTGAAACAAAATGAAGTTTGCTGGTTATCTGCTTAATTATGTTAAAGGAGCCTGTTATAAATGTTATTTTATATAAATAATAAATAAATAATAAATAAATATTTTTACACTCACACCTATCATCTAGCCCAAAGTAAGTAGCCTAAGCACTTGTGTTATGGATACTAGATGACGGACATATTTTTAATATAATTATGTATATAAATGTTGAAAATATACTACATAAACATATACACAACCATGACTCGGAAACAAACAATTGTGGTCATCACAAAGTTTGCCCCTACCAGGATTCGAACCCGGGACCTCTTGGCCAATACCCAGCAATCTGAGCATTCGACCAAGGCGGCCGCCTAATTATATGGAACCTTATTTATTATTTGGACATTTGTTTGTATTTTATTAGAACGGAGTTTGACATGTTTTTGTCAGAACACTTCATCTTGTTCTTTCGATAAAATTATACGTCTATATATTTTACTTACATATTTCTACTTATTTCTATTATTTACCATCTTAACCACGCAATACATAACAAACAACAACAGAGCCGCCCTATGTTTTATAACATACGTATGTCCGTGAGTCATATTTATAAGCGAAGTGGTAAGCAGAGGTGTACTTTTCGCCTGCCGAGCCTATTGCTATCTATCGCGCACATAAATCGCAGTATATTGCTAGGTGGTATATGCGGAATGCTGCTGCCCATTACCATCGCTGTCTTTAAACTTAGTCCCCTGGCTGGTACGACACCCACGGAAGAGATTGTGACAACTGGACGGGGCACGTATTTAGAACGCAACATAGTACATATTTTAGAGTGCACGCCAGAAAGTCTGCGCGTGGTCAAAATTGGAACTAAAACTCCGCCTGCTTATTTGTTTGTGTAGGAGTGTTAGAGTGAGTGAGCAGCGCCGCCCATCGTGCGTAGACTTAGCTGGCACGCACTCTATGAAGCAATTTATTACACTGCACGTGCATTATCCGTGTCGCGTCCGGGCCCGCTCGACGCTCGTCTATTCACGTGTAAAATTGCTTCATACAAAATGTATGTATAGTTTGTTCCACAAAAGAAGTCCCTCCACTATAAACACTATTTTCGCTTTTATTGCAAAGAGTTAGGGTTTAAGCGAAGGGACTTCTTTCGTCGAGCGAACTCTAACGTTCTAAATACGTGCCCCGCCCGAACCCGGCCTATTGAAAAGCATCCCTAAATTATTATCTTGTAGAGAGGGAAAGTAGCACCAGTCAATTTTGAATGGGTTCATTGTATTCCAAAAAGTCTTTACGCTACAGACCAATGACTAATTTCTTCCTTAGTCATTGCTATAATATTTTACTCTATGAATGAATCGTTCGTGCTCGTTCGTAAAGTACTCTATGGATCTACTTACTTACGGAAATGTCAATGTGTACATTGTGTTTTTACAGAAAAAAAAAGGGCGGGAACTTTCGAGGCGGGAAGTTCAATAAAATTTTCTTTCGAGTTTATTTAGTTAAAATC
The DNA here is from genome assembly GCA_963931975.1 of Cataclysta lemnata. Classification (NCBI taxonomy): domain Eukaryota; kingdom Metazoa; phylum Arthropoda; class Insecta; order Lepidoptera; family Crambidae; genus Cataclysta; species Cataclysta lemnata. The sequence goes on from OZ008353.1 coordinate 1,586,783, forward strand.
ACTTAATTCATATCAAGTACCTGAATAAAGTGGTTATAATTACTTATTATGACCTCTGAAAGTGGAGGTAATGTAATTAAACAGTCTAAGAAGAGGAAAAAGGAGCCTCCTGATTCCATTTCAGATGATGATGAGGATAACAAATATTTACCATATTTCAAAAAAAACCATATAAGAAGATATCCCGAAAACTCCCCTGGCACGGTATTCCCAGTATACATACAAAGCACAAATGAAAATACCAAATTTGGTAATAAAAATCCCATTTATTTGAATAATATATTTAGCAGGTACAACAAAGGTGTAAAAGAAATTAAAAGAGTAAATGCATTGAAATATGCTATAATCTTTGATAATCCCAAGAATGCAAACTCACTGCTTACAAACACTTCCTTCTTGTCTTCACATGAGATTAAAGCTTTTATTCCAGCATCCACTTCTGAATGTATTGGTGTTATCAAATATATACCAATTGATTTAACATGCAGACATTTGTTTGATAAACTTATCAGTTCACAGGAGATATTATCTGTCCGACGCTTCACAAAAAAGACTTCTGAAGGCATCATCCCATTACAAACAATATCAGTAACCTTTGCAGGAAATGTACTTCCCGATCAAGTGAGCTATGGTCTGTGTATACTACCTGTGGAACAGTATATAAAACCTGTATTACAATGTTATAAATGTATGGGCTTTGGCCACACAACAAAATTTTGTAAAAGAGCAGTTGTCTGTTCAATATGTAGTGAGGCTCACTCATATAAAGAGTGCACAAGTGAAGGTAAGCCTTTATGTATTAATTGTAAGGGAGAACACATTGCAGTAGCAAGAGCATGTCCTATTAAACAACAAAAGATAAATGAAAATAAAGCCAAAATAATGAATAAACAGACATTGGGGTCTTATTTCCCAGAGTTAGGTAAAACTTTTGCTAAAACAGTTAGTTCTCCACTTCCAAATCAAACTAAAAAAGTTTACAAGGAAAAGAAAGATTTAATGACTGATGTTATAAATAATGATATGATTCTAAAAGCAATTGTTGACACTTTATTATTAATGCTTAAAAAAGATAACAAGTTACCTGTAAATACATCTACTATTAAAGAATTATTCATCCAAAAAGTTAGTGATCATAATGGGTAGTATTAGCCATTTAATAATTGTACAACACAATATCGAAAGTTTAAAACCTAAAGTTGCACTTCTTAATCAATTCTTGGATAATTATAATGTAGATATTTGTATTTTAAATGAAACTTGGCTTAAGCCTTCTGATTCCATTAGATTTTCAGGTTATAAAGTTTTCCGTAGAGACAATAACAATGGCTATGGTGGTGTTGCCATTTTATGTAAAAAATATATAAAATGTTCTGAAATTGTTACTACAAGTACCGAAAGAATTCAAACGCTTGCCATAAAAGTGCAAACTAAAGATAGCTCATTTACAATAATGGGGTCTTATTGTCCACCAAGAAGTGGTCGTTTTCCTATAATTGTTTTAAAAAATATTATTTGCTCATTACCTCCTCCCCTTTTAGTAATGGGAGATTTTAACGCCCATCATACAGCATTTGGATCTGCCACTAATAAGTCTAGAGGAATTCAAATTTTTGATATGTTAGACGAAATTAATATGTGTATTTTAAATACAGGCGAAACAACTACATTGAATCGTCCAAATCAAGTAGCTTCTGCAATTGACATTGCTTTTTTGTCTCCCAGTCTGGCAGCGTCTGCAGATTGGTCTGTGTGTTCGGATGATACGTTAGGCAGTTATCACTTTCCTACTTTAGTTAATATGAATTTAACAGTCGAAGTCTATGAATATATGTACTGCTTTGAGAAATTCGTTTATAGAAAAGCTGATTGGATGGGATATGAAAATAAATCGTCTTATATATTTGAAAAGTTATTGCAAGAACCTGATGCTCTTAAAGCCTATGAAGAATTTTGTGTATTGATAGGAAATCTTAGAAATCAATATGTGCCTATTCATAAAATTACTATAAGTGGTCAAAAGTCACGTAAGCCTGCTCCATGGTGGAATGATGTTTGTTCTAATGTTATTAAACAAAGCAAGTTAGCGCTGCATGCTTACAAGCGATATCCAACTATAGAAAATTATTTAATTTATAAAAAATTTGATGCTCGTAAAAAGAAAACCATAAAAGAACAAAAGAAATTGCACTGGCAGCAATTCTGTTCAAATTTTGATAGAAATACATCAGTTTCAGAAGTGTGGAAATTAATTAAAATTTTCAATCGTAAAAAATCTTCTACCAGATCTAAAGATGACCACTTTGTTGATGATCTATTACATAAAATGGCTTCTGATCGATTATTAGATAACATGGATCATCTTAATGAGTTCTTTGATTGCAATAATTGTAACCTACATCTAAATTTGCCATTCTCAGAACAAGAATTTAACTTGTCGTTAAATTTAAAAAAAGACACTACTCCTGGTTTGGACGATATTCCATATATTTTAATTAAACGTCTTCATTATTCAGCCAAACAAATCTTACTCAAAATATTTAACGACTTGTGGCAACAAAATATCATTCCTAGTTCATGGAAAACGATTGCAGTAGTACCTATTTTGAAGCCAGGAAAAGATCCGGACTTAGCTGATTCCTATAGACCCATTTCGTTGTCCTCATGTGTAGGGAAAATTTTTGAAAATATGGTAAAGTGTAGACTGGAAATATACGCAGAATCTAGATCAATTATTCCTTTAGATCAATTTGGATTTCGTAAAGGTCGGAGTACAACAGATAGTCTTTTTAAATTTGGTGGTGACATACAGAGTGCTCTTTATTCAAATAAATATTTAATAAGTGTATTTTTAGATGTAAGTGGAGCTTTTGATAATGTAGATTTAGAGGTTTTAGTTAGGATTTTACATAGTTTCAATATACCCGGGAAAATTTGTAAATGGGTTTTTAATTTTTTTTATTCTCGTATTGTTTATATTAAATATAATAGAAAACTGTATGGTCCCAAAGTAGTGTGTAAGGGTGTAATGCAAGGGGCAACTTTGTCACCATTAATTTATATTTTGTATACCGCACAAATTCATAGTTTCATGGTTGTAAATAATTTATCAATATTACAATATGCTGACGATATTGTGTTGTATACATCCCATAGAAACTTATTGCAAGCCCAAAATACTCTTAATGAAGGCCTTCATAGTTTGAATATGTATTACAGACGTATCCTCAAATTAGATATTAACCCTCACAAGAGTTCAGCAATGATATTTAGTAAAAAAATTGATTATTCTGTTGTAGATATTAATTTAAATTACTGTTCTGTAAATATAGATATAGTAGAAGAAAAAACATTTTTAGGTATTATTTTCGATTCTAGAATGTATTTTAATTCTCATGTGTTGAAAATTGTTCACAAAATGCAACAAAGTATTAACGTGATGAGGTATTTGGCTAGTGTAACCTGGGGTATGGACCCAAAATTATTAAATATAATTTACAAAGCAATAGTTAGAAGTCACTATGATTACGGATTAATTGTGTTTGGTAAATGTATTAGTGCCAATTTATTCCGCAAAATAGAAGTCATGCAAAATAGGGGACTCAGAATAATAACTGGTGCGTTTTGTTCCACGCCTATTAATTCTCTTGAAATTGAGGCAGGAATTTGTCCAATTGATATTAGATTAAGATATTTAATTGAAAAGTTTTACTGTAAAATATTAGCTAATAAACAATATTTGTATTTATACAGTAACAATATGTTATTGCAAGGGTCACATGTCCAGGAGTTAAATAACTTATGTAAATACATAGACCATAACAACCAGTGGGAATTAAGTACATTAGATATTCAGTTAGTAGTACCGTCTATTTGTAAAAAGAAAGTGTCGAATAATGAGGAATTTCTGCATTTTGTGAACAACGAAAGGTTGGATTACAGAAGGATTTATACGGATGGATCTAAAACTATAGAATATACAAAAGCGGCCTATTATGATTCCACTGCGAAATTTGGGCGTTGTTTTACGCTGGATAAAAATGCATCAATATTTACAGCTGAAGTGTATGCTATTTTCTCAGCATTGCAGTATATTCGAGGGATTACTAATAATACCTGCTTTTTAATAGTGACAGATTCATTGAGTGCTTTGAATTGCCTTGAAAGCCCTAAAATATCATATAAAAATAACATATACATTACAAGAATTCGTGAATACTTATTTGCTAATGAAGATAAAACCATAGAATTTGTTTGGGTACCGTCGCATTCTGGTATTACAGGGAATGAAGTTGTTGACTCATTGATGAAAATCCAGTCTCCGTATATCAATAATATTCAATATTCTGCACCAGCAGTTCCTATAACAGACTATTATCCGGTATTAAAAAGTAGAATGTACGATGAATGGTCTCGTGATTGGGAATACACGAGACAATATAAAGGAAAGTGGTATGCAGACATACAGAGGAATATGCCTACGAAGCCCTGGTACTTTAAACTGGAGTCGCCAACAAGGAAGTTTATCACTACATTATGCAGACTGAGATTAGGACATGGAAAGTTTGCTCAACATCTTAAAAGGATTAATCTTTTAAATACATCTGTTTGTCAACATTGCAACACCGATGAAGCCACTCTAGATCATTTGATTCTACATTGTTCCGCTTTTAATATTCAGAGATTGCTTCTAATAGATGGCCTTATGAAGATTTATAAAGATGAAGAAATTCCCCGCCTCTTGCCATCTATTCTGCGTAACTACAGTACATACGAAGTTATTTACAGTTACATAAATTCAACGATTGGAAATCTTTAACTCCAATTTTACCAATAAATACGGCAACTTAAAAGAAAAAGAAAAAAAAAAAAAAAAAAACAATTGTAACATTTAAATATCACTGATTGTAACAAAACAGACAGGCTTGATGGACAACGTCCAAAGCCGTAAAATTTATAATTAAAAAAAAAAAAAAATGTGTTTTGACATGGTCATTTCTAGGCAGTGCAGTGATTCTAGGATTTAATTTACTTACTTTTCTATTTAAAAGCTATTGTGTCGTGTTACCGTTTACACATGTTGCCTACTACCGAACATACGATTGTGTGTGAACTTATAATAATTTATGTAGTACGCATTGTGATGTGAGTGGTGTAGTAAAATTAATAATTGTATTTAAATTATTCGTTTAGCTCAAACTAAAACAATGATTTGTACGTTAAGATGTTGTGTTCAGACTTTGTTGTTTTTTGTTGTTTTATCGGGTGTGACTGGACTAAAGGATAGAAAGGTAAATTTTATTTAATCATTTTCATAGTTATCTCTGTTTCAAGTTTTTGTAGCCACCCACTTTTGGAGAACGACTGATACTTTATTTGTGTATTGTTTTCTCTTATATGACCTGCATATTACTATGTAAGTAATTACTTTATGTAATTATTGTAGAAACATTTAATTCCTTTGTGTACAACTTTTTTGGTCAGTTAGTATATGTGTTATTTTTCTGTGTCATTGTTGTCAACAGCTGTTCCAATATTACTGTCTAACTATAGAATTATTCATGGAATGGTATTCAAATGTGGGTTATATTGTTTTCGTTTAACTGAAATACTAAGCTTTACATTAGTTTAATTTATATGACTGCTTTGGCCTGGGAGCGAATAAATAACGTAGAATAGTCCAGCCCCAACTCATCCTAATGGGTGTCGTAAAAGTCGACTAAGGGAGATTGCCCGGTGTAGACCAATAAGCACCTTGGGGCACCCGAATGGTGGAGGGCAAACGACCAACAACAGTGTACCCGAAGAGGGTTGGTGTCAGGCAGGCTGTAAAACCTAAGCCAAAACCTTGTGCAGTATGGATTGGAATGTTGTCATTCTAATCACTCTCTCCGTTCATGGGTCTCCCGACATGGTCCGTTCCGTCTCTTTTCTATACATTCATTCATCACTAGCAGCTTTACGGTGGGATGGATGATATGAATCAAAAGGGAGTGGATGGCTTGATGACGTCTGACATATGAATAGAAGAGGAAACATACAGCGTTGACCCCAGATAGACTGGGAACAGGGCAGGAAGAAGAAGAAGAAGACTGTTTATAAAAATTTTAGCTACTGTCAAATCATTGTCGCTAGAGCTTTCTATCATTATGGGCCTGTTTGCCTGGTGCCCAGTTAACGCAAACTTAGTCAGTGAGCAGACCATGTCAATAAGGCTATATTGTAACTGTCAAAGCAACTCCCCTCTGCTCACAAACACCGCTAGTGTTTTGCCTCTGTCCCAAAAAAGACATGTGAAAGGGACAAAAACCCATTAGAGCTGTGTTCAGTGAGCAAAGAGCCTGGTCCAGGTAAATAGATAGATTGCATAATAAATATGTAAATTGTTTCAGATTACTGGCAAATTCAGCCCTGGCTGTGATGCATGCACAGAAAATGATACTCTAATATACATCAAGGCAGAAGGCACACATGATACAATTCACCAGATATGGGACTTCACAAGGAGCTCTCCGACAATAATACTGATGGTTGCCAGTGTCAATTCTTCTATGGTTATCACTTGGGTGGATACATACCCTGTCAAATTCAAATCATCAGAGAAACCAAAGTATAGTTTTGCCACATCAATTGAGAAGGTGAATAAATTCATTCACTTTTTTTAATACTAACTAAGTATAATGCTTACTGTAGTTTATATCAGAGCAATTATACTGCAGTTATAACACTTACTGCTCTGAAATTATTTGCAGTATTATCCATTGCCTCACTGTTCTACATACTAAAGTTGCATTTTTAGCAATTGAATAATGATAAAATAATTGGAATAATTTTTTTATCTCTAACTAATTGTCTTATCTTATTGTTCAATTAATGCATTACAGCAATGGAAAGTATTGTAAAACAGTATTTATTATGTAATTAGCAAATTACAATACAAGGTAGGTAATTGACTTAACATAAAAGTCATACCTTCTTTATTATCAAAAACCTAAGTATGGTGTTGTTTTGTTTTTATGGCTTGGCCCCCTCCTAGATAGGCGTTTAGGAGGATAATACAATGGGCATTACATAATATAGTCATAAAAATATCTTAATTGCTTTTCTCTTAAATTGTTTGAGGTTTCCTAAAATGCACAACACAACCAAATAAAACCTAAAAACAATAATAACCTTACAAAAATCTAGACAGTATTTTATTTTCTTTCAAATGAGTTTGTAGGGACAGTCTAAATAATGATAATGGTACATTCTCTAATTTTAACAATGAAATGATATTAACCCACTTGACTAATTATCAATAATTATCTGATGGATTCATCATCATCATAATTAGATTGTAAATTGTGATTATTGATTATGATCATTAAATATTTCTCAACTTATTAAGGGATGCTATTAGAATAGAACCCAAATATTAGCTATCTTTGTCTGAACTTTGCCTTTTTACATACATGAATAAACCCATACAAAATGAAATTGTTTCAAAGAAAAGGAAGTTGGATAAATGTATTTTAGTACAGTATAACCATAACTGTAAATGTAATTTAATATTAAGGTTTATCATTATTATCACCCTGCCTTTATCCATCCTATTTGAGGTTGGTGTAGTATGCCCTCTTTCTACAGTTTAAGTACTCTTCATTTCCCTATTCCAACACCTTTTGGCCTATATGTCTTCAAACATAGTCCTATCTCTTTGTGATCTACCTCTACTTTGTCATCATTGAATTCAACTGTACTGATTAATTCACAACAGCTTAGCAGGACTGCAATCATTATACACCCTATTGTTATCCCAATTTATAGTAATTTGATAACTGAACAATAACAAAATATGGGTGGTGACTCATTGACAAACGCTTATTGAATTTGTTGCTTAACCAATCAAACATGAGGGTATTGAGTCACTGTGCTGACCCCAATGGGCAGTGTGTTTAATAAATACCAATTACATTGATGTAAGCTTATATTTCAATAACAAATAGGTCTCCTAGGAAATACAATAGTATTGGCTTAGAATATCAGTTCTGTATTTATTGATATAATCTGGCACTGCATATGCTATATTTGCCAATATTTAGTATGTCCAACCTTTAGACATCCCAATCAAAATGACGTAGTCCACCAAAGAGGGTATAAAAATCCCACTTCCTGGTCAGAGGGTGACATAAAACTATGATTTTACCTCGAGCGATAAAAAAGAAGGCCTCAGATCGCTTATTTACCGTCAATTACAATTGCGATCTGAGACATTTTTGTTTTACCATTGATATATAAACTACAATTATCTATTCCAGCTATACGAATACAACGACATAGAAGACCATGGTTTCATTGATGCTAAGAGCCCGCGACGTTCGGTTCCCTTTACCGGATGTTCGTGGGTCCAGGAGGACATTGTGCTCACCGAAGACGAGGTGATGCTGAAAATGAGGGCGCATTTCAACAATAAAACTGATATCATCGATGTTAAGGTAACTATGGGAAAGATGGACCAATGACATACATACTTTCAAGTGGGTACCATTTTACATACATACATACATAAATCACGCCTATATCCCAGAGAGAGAACTAAAGCATAGGTAAACTAGCACCTACGTTTCGCCAATTATGTTAGGTCCCATGTAATAGGACCAATGACGAAGTGTGAAATTAAGATTGGACGTGAGAATGTTGAAGAAGTGAAAGAGTTTTTGCCCCTTATAAAACATGGACTAAAGTTAGTCATAGTTTAAAACTGATGCTGCAACTTTTATTTGCTGAATGAAAGACAAACAATGACTAACTTTAGTCGATGTTTTATAACAAGGAGGATTGTGTTTAGGGTTTGTAATTTACGAGAGCTGGAAAGTGTGATAGTGGCGTTGAAATGCGGGTGAAAGCTTCGGGAACCTGCCGTGTCCAGAAATGCTTGTATGGCTGTTCTTCAACAACATAACTGATATCATTGATATTAAGGTAACCATGGGAAAAGATGGACAAATGACGAAGTGTGAAATTAAGATTGGTGGTGAGAATGTTGAACAAGTGAATGAGTTTTGTGTTTAGGGTCTGTATTTATGAGAGGTGGAAAGTGTGATAGTGATATTGAAATGCGGTGGAAAGTTGTGTCCAGAAAGCCTTTGTTCACGAGAAATTCATATATGGAAGTGAAAGTTGGGTAGGTATAGGAGAAGAAACATGACAGTAGAATAATATATAGAGAGATATGAGATATAGATGAGAATGAGATATAGAGAGATATGATATATAAAGAGGGTTGAGGAGAATGGCTGGGGTTTAGGCTGAGCGATTGATTGTACAGAAGGTGTGGTTTGAAAGAAGACTTAACAATAAGAACTGAGAAAAGGATGCTCGCTAGGTTGGGTCACGTTCTTAATGTAATAAGTGTTAAATTCGTGTAATCAATTCGATCCAATCATTAAATATTTCACCTCAGCCAGCTTTGTTAACCAAGCAAATTCTTTATCTTCAATGTGTATAATATAACTATTATGTAAGCAATACATAGGTCAAAAGTCAATGCAGATCACTAACACGAGACAATGAAAGATAAAGGAATATGTATGTACAACAATTAATTACCGTTATAACAGATGTAAATAATTAATACTTTCTTCGAACACTCAACCTTTGACCATAATATTGTTATGGTATCGTAAACTGATACAATAAAATGCAATAAATCACCCTACTTACAAGTGAAAAATTAGTTAATGTTTTTTTTATCACATAGCTTTGGAGTTTGTTTATAAAGAGTTTAAAAATAAATTAATCATTTAATTATAGATATATTAATATTTATAAATAAATGATGTGGGTAAAATGAAGTGGGTATTCTACCCACACAATAGGTAGATCACATTATATTTATTTCGTAAGTCTTTTTGTCCTCTGAGGAGGAAGAGGACGGATCGCGTCAGAAATACCACGCTGCGCTCAAAAACGTGCATTACAGACGTAGGAGCTAAAACCGCGAAGCTCAAATGGGACTGGGCAGGACATGTATGCCGCATGCATCCAGATCGCTGGGCAAAAGTCACCACAGAGTGGTCACCTCAGGATGGTCAAAGGCATCGAGGTCGACCTAGAAAGAGGTGGAGAGACGATCTGGAGGCGTACTGCAAGACATGGACGGGATTGGCTCGGGATCGCTCGAGATGGAGGGCTGCGGGGGAGGCCTTTGCCCAGCAGTGGGATCTTATAGGTTAATAAAAAAAAATAAAAAAAAAGTCTTTTTGTAGTGCCTGATTGCTATAAGTAATCTAACTGCGAATGGTTTTTTATAATTATAATACTTTGTAGGATGTGATGAGCCTATAAATATAAAACGAACGACACATTTCTGGTTCAAGTTGTTTTCTAAATGCTGTACGCATTCGACACAGTCACCTTTCGAGCATCTATATCTATTTAGGTCAACAATTAATGGTATTATTAGGCATTAGACATTGATATGGCTATATACGGTACATGTGTGTAACAGCACGTGTGTATGTAAATGTTTTTCAATCAGCTTTGTGCTTTACTTTAAACTAGTTAAAATTGAAGGTGATATTTGTCAATTTTGTATAGCCCTGAGCTCCTATCAGATTGTCTAAAAATACCAAGAAGCCGTTTCAATCGAATAAAAGCCGGATCCTCCAGGGTCTGATACTAGAAACATATAACTAAGGGGTATGTAGATGTCAATTAACACAGTGGAAAGGTCCTCGAATGGCGGCCTCGCACTGGGAGACGCAGCGTTGATAGGACCCTAGCCTATGCCCAAAATTGGGAGTCTCTCGGCTGACTGACTTATGTACTTCTAGTGGTCGCCCGCGGCTTCGGTCGCGTTGATCTTGGTTGTTATATAGCCTTCCTCATTAAATGGACTATCCAACAGAAAAATAATTATTCAATTTGTACCAGTAGTTTCTGAGATAAGCGCGCTTAACCAACCATACAAACAAACAAAATGTTCAGCTTTACAATATTAGTTTAAATTAAACTATATCCGTATAAGCCGTGTGGTGACGGCAGAGTAGAATACAATAGTCACCACCTCAAATCTTTCCCGTGGGGGTCGTACAATGCGACTAAGGATAAATCTGCGATGAGGAATGGGCAGCAGCGTTCCTCTTATATCACCTAGCAATAGTACTGCGACTTTTGTGCCCGATAAATGGCAATGGGCTCGCCACCTATTACATGGGACCTAACATAGTTGGCGAAACGTGGGTGCTGGTTCGCCTCTGCCTGCCCCTTCGGGATATAGGCGTGACTTATGTATGTATGTATGTAAACTATATCCGTTAAAATTTCGCCAACAGCTAGACCTCCTCCCCTTCCGAGACTACGCAGCCGACTTGCCCCACCTGATCCACACGGCCAACTCGTCCCTGGTGGAGGTGAGCCTGGTGAACCTGACCACGTGGCGTCACTACAACTCCTCGAGGTTCGCCCTGAGCCTGGTCATGGTGAGCATGGACAGCAGCAACGACACCATGCGCTACAACATGAGGAAGAGCCTGGATGACGAGCACACGCCTGGCGTTTTTGAGGTGGGTTCGGTGTCACAACGTCCATAGTATAGGTCATCATCGCCCAGCCCTTTAATGTCCCAGTGCTGGGACACAGGCCTTCCCTATGAGTGCAAGAATATAGGGAGAATGGGAATAACCCGCCACGCTGGCCCAGTGCGGATTGGTGGGTGTCACCGACTACAGATGCAGCCGGGACCAACGGCTTAACGTGCCTTCCGACGCACGGAGGAACTTGAGATAATACATTTTTTGTCACCCATCTAATGAGGAGTGTTAGTTTACCAAATCGCAGGCCAAGCGCGATCGGGCTCCTGAAATTCCATAGGTAATTATGTATAATAATACATCACAAATTTAATTCTGGTCACCTCAGTTTGGAAGCTACATTTAAATAGATGGCTGATGTATACATTGTTATTTGTAACACACCGGTATTCTCGCGGGACTTGACAGCTAACATCTATAAACAAGAACGTTTATTATATACGACTTTGATAATTCGTTAGAAATTACTTTCATACAAAAATAAAGCTGGATATACCTATATAATTCTATATTATTGGACAGCGCGAGAGCGCTTTTTTTTGAAGCACCTAAGCTGGGTCCTTTCGTTCATGAATGAATCATAGATTTACAAATGTCGCGACAGTAAAATTAAAACTTGAAAAATCATCTTTGTTGAATGTATGACAAACTTACTAGTTTCTTCTTCTTCCACTCTCCTCTATTAGACGTGAGCTCAGAATGAACTCCCCTTTTTCTGATATCATCTTTCACACAATCCATCCATCGCTTCTTCGGTCTTCCTCTCATTCTAGGACAAACGGTCTTGTTTATGACTCTTAAATGATTAGGTTGGCTATCTGCTCCTGTAAGGTTTCGCTGATACTTTACAATGTCGCACTCATACAGGATCACCGTATAAGTGTACATGAAGAAGAGCCTTGTTTTGAGCAAAGTGTCGGGTTCCTCAGATAGTGGAGATAAAGTCGCCGGGCAGCGAGGCGGCGGGCGCGGGCGGCTACCTGCAGTTCCGGCCCGTGGCGTACACGCAGCGGGAGCGCAACGTCGCCTCCTCCACCTACGTGCACGTCTCGCCGTTCAACAGGTACGGGACGATACATTTTGTAACACATCCTTAAGTTAAAGGATGTATACTATGCTACATCGTGTAGCATGTACCTATAGGTCGGCCAAGAAAGTGGTATACCACTTTTGATTTACTTTGCTAGTCATCAAAAATTACAACAAGGTTCGTCGTTAGCAGTAGCTGAAAGAGGTGCATAGTAATGACGTAAACCTAATTGATAAGGATTCATGTCATGAGTCACAGAAAAATGCATGGCATTTTAGCTTTTTATTATTTAGGGAATAAGTCTTGAATGCTGGCCTGGGAGCGAACAAATAACGTAGAATAGGCCAGCCCCGACTCATCCCACGGGTGTCGTAAAAGTCGACTAGGGGAGATTGCCCGGTGTAGACCAATAGACCTTGGGGCACCCGAATGGCGGAGGGCAAACCACTAACAACAGCATACCCAGAGGGTTGGTGTCAGTCAGGCGGCCGGCTGTAAAACCTAAGCCAAAACTTTGAGCACTATGGATTGGAATGTTGTCATTCCAATCACTCTCTCCGTTCATCGGTCTCTCGACATGGTCCGTTCCGTCTCTTTTCTATACATTCATTCATCACTAGCACTTTTACGATGTGATGGATGATATGAATCAATAGTATCAAAGGGAGTGGATGGCTTGATGATGATGATGATGATGAAGACATTAATTACTGTTAAGAAAGTTTTGATTTGGTTTCTAGTGACTAATTTGGCATGACTAATTCATGGGCATGAACCCTAAAGCATGAGGTGGCAACTGTGACAAACGTCAATGAAAATGAAAATATGGCTTATTCATATAAGGTATGATTACATACACTCATGAATCGTCAAAGAAATAACGTTAAACACTGGAAACGAAAAAACAAACAGTTTCGAATATTTAACGTTATAAGCTACACCATCCGTTCGTAAACTACCAGGAGGCCTTGTTCTGAGAAGAACGGGCAAGAAACTCAGCAAGTTTCTTCCTCCCTTTACATGAAGTTGAGTTAATGAAAGATGTCATAAAATATTTTAATAATTATATTGCAAATCCTATTATATTCGATCTTATCATATTTATAAATTATATTTATAATTTGAATGTTTATGGACATCTTTCATTGAGTATAAAAAATATATAATTATTATTGGTAGTTAGTATTAGTATAGCTTAATTTACTTGGTTAAATAACAATTAAAACTAATACAGAAATAAACATGTCAGTTGGTCTCATTACCATACAATATAATAAGATAGCAATTTTGTCAAATCATGGCGCAAGCAAAACAAAATTTTAATAATCGGCCGATTGACTATGAAACGAAGAAAAAGAGTATGAGATGGATGGAGAATTTTTTTATCAAGAAAATTGTTACCGTTCGTTTTTTGGCTTTCGTAAAATAGTTATACTTTATTGGTTTGTCGGGGCTGGGATATTTGAAAACCAGAACAACATTAGTAAGAAAAATAGGAGTGAATCGGTGATGCTTTGTTCCAGGACTCGGATTCCGGAACGCAGCACTTTGCGCAGCTTCTACGACGGCGCCGAGTGGAGCTCGCTGCTGGTTCAGAGAATGGTGGTCTCCTTCGGGGAGCCGGGCGACGGGTTCTACGCGCACCACAACTTCACCGGGTGGTCAGTGTTGCTTGACAGGAATTTTTCTACAGGGTTGTTTGTGGATTGTCCCCAGCCCGGCTAGCATGACCACCGAAACACGATGTGATGGCAATATAGGCTCGCCCCCTATTACACGGGACCGAAAACTGTGGGCGAAACCTGGGTGTTTAAACATCTTCGGGGATATAGGTGTAATTTATGTATTTTGAAACCCGTGTAGACACCGAACAATCCGGCGTCGCGACGTTCATAGTTTGTTTCTGGTCATAGAAAACAATACATTTGATTCGAATCGACACGCGTCGCGTTACATAGGTTCGCGTCGTGTTTTACAATAAATGTGTTTCTGCCATTATAGTGATGTCCCCCCTTAGGTCGATGTCGGTGGGGTACGGGTCGCCGCCCCTGGAGTCCTTTTCCGCGCTGGTGACGGGCCTGGTAGCCCTAGGGCTGGGCCTGCCCGTGGTGCTGGCCCTCTCCGGAGCCCTGTACGGGCTGTCGCGCCGCTGCCGCCGCCGCCACGAGCGCCTGATCGACCAATGACAAGGGCTCGTCGCTCTAGACCACTGCCAATGCGACTGCGACTAAGTGCTGGTTTAAACTTATTAAGTATGTACCTAGTCCACTGACCTCTATTATACAAGTAAGCTGGACTGAATACTTCTACTAAATTGACAAATGTTTCTTGTGTCGATTTGAAGCGCCCCACCGAGCGGCAACGGTACTAAATTTGATTTTGTTGCTTGTATTTGACATTACAAATGCATCTCAAATATTAGTTCCGTGGACATTCACCTTCATACACACCTGTACCATCAGCGCCAGAATGGCGATAATCAAATTGGCTTCATTTTTTTTAATGACACCCTTCAGTCTAGCGTACTTGTATAATAGAGGTCAGTGCGCCGAAGTCAACGAATTAAGAGAAATCTTTGTATTGAATCATATGGAATCGCACACTTGCCGGAGTCGAATCGCCCCGATTCGTTCGAATCTGTCAAAAACTTCAGAATCCTAGAAGAGTTCGGACGACGTCGTCGGAAACAATGAGCACGATGCGGACGGGTGTGTCAATTGAGTACTATTTTCGATTCCTTCGGCGCGGATAGGTGTGCGAGGCCTCTGCTGACTTCGGCGCGTTCGGCTCGGATAAGTGGGCGTTCACCATTAAACGTATTAGGTACGTAGTTTGTTCACTAAATTTTAACTCGATTTTAAATGACAAAAATTTTTCAAACTTGAAACTTGCTTAATTCATTTTTAAAATGCATTGAGTCACTTGAAATTTAGTTAATTACTTAACTAAATGTAAATCATAACCTGCTCACCGACTGCCCAACATTCAAAGACAGGTATTTTGTTCTAATTATATCATTGTCGCACTGTGCAAGGAGATCGCTTTCAGTAATTTTTTTTTCTAGATTTCAAGGTCCCATAATAAGTCAGTGTGCATTGAGAAGGTATTGACAATATTTGGCGTTTGTTCAAAAATATGCCTCCTTGTGATATTTGAGCGTGGTCAAATCTAATGTATGTGTGTTTAAATAATGACTTTGTTCGCTCAGTTAATCTAATCTAGTAAAGGCAGCACGTAGACAATGCGCTTTTTGTATGTCATCATGATGGTAGCGCTTATTTAATGCCGGTTGCAGACCAAAAACTAAGCTATGTTGAAGCTAACTTGCTGACAGGTGAATCACTTTTAAAGGAAAGCTTTAACGCTAATATACTGGGGAGTGGTGACAATAGTAATCTGCTTTGCTCTGCAGTCACCACACGGCCGATAAATATCTACTACACAAAGCTGTGAAAAATCACCAACAGCTATGCGAGCTAAGCTAACATAGCTTAGTTCTCAGTCTGCAACCGTATTTATAAACATATTTTAATACTCTGGACCTTTATATCTGTAGATAATACAAAATTCTACTCATGACAGAGAAATTCTATTGTGTTGTTAATAATGAATTTGTATGTGCTTCCATAATTGTGGGAGAAGTTTTAGTAGTCTGATAATATACAACGACATACATATTTTGTGGCGCAGTTACAAGTGATTTCATAAATGTCTGCTTCCTATATCTTAAAAGCCTCGAATTTGACAGTTATATTGTGGACTATATTTACCGTTTTCAATATTCTATTCACATTCTATTCTATTCACAGATAGAATTATTTTTTTTCAAAGTCTTCAATCGTTACGATATTCTACAATGGATGATATGCTTTAAAATACGCCGATCTTATCTTTAAATGCATTTATTTAATCAATACAAAGAGACATATTAATAATTTGTAACACAGTATCTTTAAATTTCAGTTTTGAATGATAGAGATTGTGTTAATCTTAAATTTGACCTAAAATTAGTATGATCTCTTATGTAATGACACAATAATGTTAATGGATTATGACTAGATATATTGAAAGTAGATTTACGTATAATGTTGTACAGATAGACAAATTATTCCGATTGTTTGCAATTAACCACAGGTCTCGGTCGGAGTGTGGACTGGCATTGTAATCCAATGTACATATTCACAGGAGTTAATTATCTCATATACCTACCCAATTTGTGAATATATGAAATATTTTTACATAGTATAATTTTATATAAGGATAGTTGTCTACTACGTGTTACTTATGAATGTATGTTATGTATAATTAAGATGTACGTCGTACAGGGCTTCTAATGGAAGTCAGGGCCGTTTACCATAAACTCAATCAATACTGATTGTCAAAGCTACACATGTATTATGTCAAACTTTCTAAATCGACTGCTTTATTCCAAACAAATTAAGGTTGAAAATCGATTGGAAATATTTAACACTCTGGTATAGTATATTTATTTAGGCAAAACATAAAAATACCCTGTCTAGCCAATTTTAATCCTTTACTATAATAGAAAAATTATGCTAACCATGTTCCTACCTTTTGTCCTGTGGATTTGCTAAGAGATTTAATGTCGGCAATCATCAAGAAAGGGTATAAATAATGATGACAATTGCAGAACAATAACTTCGGCTTGAGGCTAGGCAAATAATTATTTAAAATGAGAAGTATATCAATTTATTATTGCTGAATGCTGTGATTTTATATTAATTGGATGTGATGATCTTATGTCAAAGATAAATAGATAATAACAATGTGATGGGATAAAATTGCATTGTTATGCTGGATGCTGAAAATTAGATAATGGCGTAAGTAAGAAACGAAAGCCAAATATGGCTGACTTTTGAATTATTATAGGGGAAAAAAAGTACACAAAAATTTAGTAAATTGTCCTGCTGCGGGACTCGAACCCGCGTCTTTGGAATCCCGGCGGATGCCTTAACCACTCGGCCAAGTAAATCGTACTTTATAGTACTTAATAATTTTTCAAACTCTTATTGTTTAAATTTCAAACAAATTAGACTAAAAATTTAATGGAAGTAATTGTCACTAAAAACATCAACATTCCATCCCCATTGTAATTTAAGATCTTTGGAATTAATATGAAGTCTATTTTCTTGTTACGACTGTTGAATAACTTAAATAAAGGTACTTTTGTTAATTATAGTATAATTTAACCCCACGCTTCGTAAGCCCAACCAATTGTGTCGCAAAAAAATAACAAACTTAACATTTCCTGCACCCTGATTGGCCGGGAGTTATCATGGAGTCAATGGAGTTTCGTTATTTCTTCATTAATAGTTATTAGTACACTATGATAAAGTTACAGTATTTGATATCATGTTTTATAGAGTAAAGCGCAAATCGTTTGTAATGCGAAAAATATTATGTTAAATGTCTAATGCTAAAAAAGTTACTTGTGTCTCGATAAAGGAAAATTATAAGGGTGTCTTTAAATTAGTGAATTAGGTAGACTAGTAAACATGGTAGACTAAATGGATAAGAGCAATCATTAACGTTTGTGCGTGTAAGCCAAAGCTCGTTCAATCGCGCACACTCAAAACAAAACCGGTGACATGAGATAAAATGCATTTTTCTTCCTAACAAATAAAAAGAAAAAGATTGTCGCCTCCTCTGGGAGATTTTCTTTCACATCCAATGTTAAACCCGCTCGTCACGATTCATGAGTATTTAGGCCGCGATCACACGGACTGCACCACAACAACTGCACGAAGTCGCATCGGCAACCGCACGCAGTCGCTATACCAAGCATCTAGACCAGGAGCTCAGTGTTTGGTTTGACGTCGAAATGGAAGCACAGACACTACTTCTAATATTATTAATACGGCGCCGCCGCCGGCAGCGATGTAGTAATCGAATTAAAAAGCTGCAACGTGCAGCGCTTTCAAATTTGCTTTCAAAATTGCCATACGGAAGGCGATTTTTTCATACTATATCCGAAATTAAGACAAGATGAACGTAAATTTTACAACTATTTTAGAATGTCAGTTGATGAATTTGATCAATTAAACGATTTACTAAAAGAATCAGTGTCTTCATCTTCAATCCATTTTTGAAACCGTTCGACGCAACCGACGTGCATTCGGCTCCAAGAGTAGCTGCATGCGAACGGCGGTGGAGAGCATGCGGCGACAATACACAACTGTAGCCGACCGCGCGAAGTTGAAGGCACGACTGCATACAGTTGATATTGACTTTACTCGACTGCCGTTGATACCATGACTGCACGAAGTCGGACGTACAACTACACGCAGTTGAATGCGATGCAGTCCGTCTGATGTCAGCCTAAGTCTTCATTGTTTAGTTTGACTGCAGGAGGGGGACAGTGTTAATTAATCACCCTATGTATGTATGTTGGCATTTTGCTAAAAATGATTTTATAACTTATAACAAATGCATTGTTTTTATAGAGAAATGTGTATTTAGTAAGTGTTTTAGGCATTTTGTAAATTGATTTCTTTAGATTATTTTAGGTATTTTTGATGTGATATTGATTTTAACTGTATTTTGTTTTGTAAGAATCATCTGAATAAAACCACAGATTAATATTGCTTTGTATGTCTTTATATTCCTTTTTGTAGACTTTGTAGTAAAAATACAATATCAACTAAAAATAAATATAAAGTAACGGTTTTATCTACTAATACAATACAATGTAGTGTAAACAGGCATTCAGTTATCAGCCTACAAGATCCTGCGCAATACTCAAATTAACCCAAGATAGCTTGGTCGACTTAGACCACATAAATCATGTGGTTGTCAATTAAAGAAAATAGTACCTAATCATACAAGTACACATTATAATTGAAATAGGTCCTTGATATGTACCTAGTACTTTTGGAAAGTCAAAAAAGATACAGTTATAAGAAAAAACCTAACATCATAACAAAACAGAAGTAAGTAGTTACTGGTAAAGAAAAGTACGTATTGTGAGTAGAAGTTTTCTAAAAACAATTTTTTTTGACGGTAAACATGTTTGTAGCTTACCTATTGCCACTTCAGGACAGACAATCTAATATAGCACACTTGTCAAATTTAAAATTTGCCCATGATGGTGCTACGTAGTTGAAATAATCTGTTTTCTTTTCAATAACCTCAGCATTTTGACTGTTCTCCTTTGCTATAGGAGAAAAACCACTATAGTTCTGTGTGTTCTGAGGTGTAAAAAGTTGACGTTTAGTAATTTTACGTTCTTTTCTATTATTATTACCACCTTTGGAGGTGCTTCCTTGCTGAGCACTGTGCCCAGTATTTTGGTTTGATTGGTTTTCTACATTACCCTGGTTGCTATTCTTATTGCCACTCTGATTATTGGGCGATTTATAGGATGTCTGTTGCTGATATTCCTGGATTTCATTTTGCAATCCTTGGGAAATAGTTTTGTTCTTATTTTTGCTAGATGAAGACTCAATATCCCCCATAGATTTATGCCTAGTGCGCCTTGTACTGTTTTCATATACTTTAGGATTACGTTCGGCAACCCATCGTCTTATACGCTTAACAAATGGCAGGATCATGAAAAATGCATTGGGACTGACACCCATTTTAACCTTTGGGGTCATGTCCTTTTTATTTGCTGGCAGGTCAGCCAGATGAAACCACTCGCAAGCTTTTATTTCATTCCTAGTGCGCGGTTGAAACTTGGTGTCTCTTGGCACAAACCCAATGATATACAGCCGAGAAATTTGATCATGAATAACTGCTTCAATGTAGTCATTTTTATTTATAAGTTTACTTATATCAAA
Source organism: Cataclysta lemnata (assembly GCA_963931975.1). Classification (NCBI taxonomy): domain Eukaryota; kingdom Metazoa; phylum Arthropoda; class Insecta; order Lepidoptera; family Crambidae; genus Cataclysta; species Cataclysta lemnata. Next base: position 1,607,188 of record OZ008353.1, read on the forward strand.
ACCAGTTTCTTCTAGCACCTGTAGGATTAAAAAAGTATAAATTAACTTTTTAGTAATTCTTGTTTTTTACACTAAAAATTATTTATATTTTTCTAACACATTTTTTTATTTTTCCTTGAAAATAATCAAAATAAGTATTAGTATAAACTTGACACACTGTCATATCAAGTTTACACTCACTAATAAATTCTGTATTTTACCTCTCTTGCAGCACACTTCCAAGGCTCTTCATCTTCATTTACTTTGCCTTTGGGAAAACCCCAAGAAGCTTTGGTCCAATATGATTGTACTAACAAAACATGACTCAGATCATTGTCTAAAAGGATTGCACCATAAGTGGGGACAGTTTGTTTGTACTCTCTCCAATTGCCTAGAACTTCATCAAGGCTTCCAATGTGTTCTCTCAGTTGTGGAACATGCTAAAAGGAACAAATCTGAGTAGCATACATAAATCACACAGTTGCCCATATGGTGTAGGCAGAGGCGTTTTAAAACTCACAATTCACCAGCTTATTTCCATTAAGAGCCATGTATTAGGGGGCGAGCCTATTGCCATTCACTGGGAACTTTAATCATAGTAATTTGCTAAATGGTGCACAAGGAATACTGCTGATTAAACCTTGTTATATTATAATTATTTTACTTTTCACACAAAAAAGTAATACTGTCATACATTTCTAATGCAAATGTTGGGCAAAAAACTATACTATTTTGTAAAAATTAGGCAACTGACCCATTTAGAAAAGGATAGACTATCATAGAAAGTTTACCTTTTTAGACAAGCCAACTGACCACACTATTGGTACACATTAAAGGGTAATATTTTATTTGAAGACCTGATAAATAAAAATGTGATATGAAAAATAAATAACGATTTGCCTACCTGAAAAATATGGGCGGCAAATTCTCTTATGCCACAAGGGTTTAATTTGGTTTCATCAGTGCAATAATAATCCAAATAGAACCAATGAGCCAATTCAATTTGAAAGCATATTCGTACTAAGTTCCCTCTGTCCTCTGGAGGGAGGTTTATAATGAAGCGGCTGAAAACACGAATTTATAAAATATTTATACAACTAAATCCAGTAAGTCGGTAAGAGTTCATTCTTTGATACAATTCCATAACCTTACCTACACAAATCGTCCAAAATATCAATTGGTATAGAATGTTTGCCATGATGAGAATATTGAGGATTAGCTGTTGTGGAGCCCATAATAATAATAGTGATTTGGAATAGCTTTCACATTTAAAGAATGCTGTAGGGCTATAAAATTAAAGCGGATTATTTTAATCCTTGTTTGTATTGCAAATTGAACTTGTATTGACAAAAGTACACAACAAAGAGTATATAATACACTACGTTTAAGAGTCGGGACTTCAAACAAGCTTTTTGACAATTTTGACTCGCAGTTTAGGCTAAGATCTCGTACCAACCAAGAGAGACAGATAAAAAAGTAATGCCAACATACTACAAAAGCAAACTAAGGATGGGGTGTACGCTACAGAATGTGTCGATATCGATAAAAACGAATGGGTACCCCCCCCTGCCTTGCAGACAGGTTTTTTAATCCTACAAAAGCAAAATAAAAAGCTCTCATCGTTTGAAAATATTGAGTATTACTCAATTACGTATAATTATTTAATACAACTTATTTAACAACAAAAAATAAAAGTTATGTTTACAATGTGGAAATTAAATTGTTGGTAATTTTCTGATCTCTTATTCTAGGCGGAGTCTTCAGATGTTAGCTGATCGATCAACACACGTTTTTGCAATGTTGTGTAAGCAAGTAAGCAGGACATTTAGATCTGAAATAATAAATAGATTAAATTAGTATATATATCGTTTGAGTTTACGCTGGTCATCATCAATTCAATTTATTGTTCACCACTTACCATAGCGGACTATGTGTAACGCGCCCGAAGGTCTGGTTCTGCCCAATCAATGAAATCTGGTTCTGAAATAAACCACTCATTAGCTTCAGGAATTGAGCTATCAAACCATATCGGAAAGATAGGTTATGTAACTTACCAATAGAGGCGCTTATGCGGTTGCAGGCAACGATCACACCCGACGGGCATCGTGTAGCAAGGCGGCAGTCACGCTGTCTTCTTCTAGTGCCTCTTCAATTCGGAAGATAAGCCGTCAGCTTTTTATATTCATCTCTGTCAGTCGCAAACCGAAACAGCTTTTCAACGGGGTTAATGCCGATCCACACTCATATGCTTTGCAGCCATGACTCTCATCGCCTTTCAACAAGTCACGCTGTGATCTGAAAAATAAGTGGAGTTGAACACAGAAGAAGTTTTGATGATGATAATGAGAGATGAACACATGCGAATAATTCTGCGCAATGTTCTGCATTATATTAAAACTCATACAACAAACTTTGTTGTTAATGATGTTAGCTATCTAGTCATGGGAGGTTTTTGTTGTTTTATAAATAACCCTATATATGATATACTATATTATAATATATTGCAATAGACAATATTTATATGTATTAAACTAATGAAACATCTCAAGTACATTTGATACTCAAATTTACGAAAATAGATTTTTTATCGATAATTTTGTAAGTAGTAAGGACATCGCTACGGCGCATATGATTTTTGATATAAGTGACCAGAACTTATTTCTAATTACTTAGCGTTTATATAATAACATGGAAAACTACTTACCGCTTCTCATCTAGTGGGAATTGGCCATGAAAACCCTCTTTGGGTTTAATTTCCTACCAGATTTTAGTCAACATATTTCACACCTTTTGTAAAACATTTCGCTGTTATGCACATAAATAAATGACACAAACTAGTAGATATACACTAATGATAAGTCACTGAAGACAATAAATAGGCACAAGATGGAAAACTAAACTAAAACAACGCTATAATTAATATTTTCAAAACGGCATAGTGACATAATGACATTAGTGACACACAAAGAGTATATAATACACTACGTTTAAGAGTCGGGACTTCAAACAAACTTTTTGACAATTTTGACTCGCAGTTTAGGCTAAGATCTCGTACCAACCAACAGAGACAGATAAAAAAGTAATGCCAACATACTACAAAAGCAAACTAAGGACGTGGTGTACGCTACAGAATGTGTCGATATCGATAAAAACGAATGGGTACCGCCACCCCCCCCCCTGCTTTGCAGAACTTGCAGACAGGTTTTTTAATCCTACAAAGCAAAATAAAAAGCTCTGTTCGTTTGAAAATATTGAGTATTATTCAATTAGGTGTAATTATTTAATACAATTTATTTAACAACAAAAAATAAAAGTTATGTTTATGTGGAAATTAAATTGTTGGTAATTTTCTGATCTCATATTCTAGGCGGAGTCTTCAGATGTTAGCTGATCGATCAACACACGTTTTTGCAATGTTGTGTAAGCAAGTAAGCAGGACATTTAGATCTGAAATAATAAATAGAGATTAGTAAATATATCGTTTGAGTTTACGTTGGTCATCATCAATTTAATTTATTGTTCACCACTTACCATAGCGGACTATGTGTAACGCGCCCGAAGGTCTGGTTCTGCCCAATCAATGAAATCTGGTTCTGAAATAAACCACTCATTAGCTTCAGGAATTGAGCTATCAAACCATATCGGAAAGATAGGTTATGTAACTTACCAATAGAGGCGCTTATGCGGTTGCAGGCAACGATCACACCCGACGGGCATCGTGTAGCAAGGCGGCAGTCACGCTGTCTTCTTCTTCTAGTGCCTCTTCAATTCGGAAGATAAGCCGTCAGCTTTTTATATTCATCTCTGTCAGTCGCAAACCGAAACAGCTTTTCAACGGGGTTAATGCCGATCCACTCTCATATGCTTTGCAGCCATGACTCTCATCGCCTTTCAACAAGTCACGCTGTGATCTGAAAAATAAGTGGAGTTGAACACAGAAGAACTTTTGATGATGATAATGAGAGATGAACACATGCGAATAATTTTGCGCAATGTTCTGCATTATATTAAAACTCATACAACAAACTTTGTTGTTAATGATGTTAGCTATCTAGTCATGGGAGGTTTTTGTTGTTTTATAAATAACCCTATATATGATATACTATATTATAATATATTGCAATCGACAATATTTATATGTATTAAACTAATGAAACATCTCAAGTACATTTGATACTCAAATTTACGAAAATAGATTTTTTATCGATAATTTGGTAAGTAGTAAGGACATCGCTACGGCGCATATGATTTTTGATTAAAGTGACCGAACTTATTTCTAATTACTTAGCGTTTAAATAATAACATGGAAAACTACTTACCGCTTCTCATCTAGTGGGAATTGGCCATGAAAACCCTCTTTTGGTTTAATTTCCTTTGGTTTAATAAGTTTAGATTTTAGTCAACATATTTCACACATTTTGTAAAACATTTCGCTGTTATGCACATAAATAAATGACACAAACTAGTAGATATACACTAATGATAAGTCACTGAAGACAATAAATAGGCACAAGATGGAAAACTAAACTAAAACAACGCTTTTATTTATATTTTCAAAACGGCATAGTGACTTAATGACATTAGTGACACACTCCGGCAGCGTGAGACAAGGAAGGTAAGATCGGAAGTAAGAGACAAAACAAGTCGCCATTAAAAATTGCCTAAACTCCATACATTTTTTCTGCAGTATGGGAGTTTCGCCAGGCTGGTGACACACTCCGGCAGCGCGAGACAAGGAAGGTTAGATCGGAAGTAAGAGACAAAACAAGTCGCCATTAAAAATTGCCTAAACTCCATACATTTTTTCTGCAGTATGGGAGTTTCGCCAGGCTGGTACACAACAACCATAGACACAGAACACTATTACTCTAGGAGCATAGAGGCCACATTTTTTTTAATTCTCCCTATATTTTAAGGAAGGCAAAGGGTCTAGCCCATACAGCCAAGTCTTTAGTGTATATTCTATCCGTAGTCTTATGAAATAATGATTGGGTGAAATGTATGAATGAAATGAATTTTACGTTAAAATATGGGTGTCACACATTTCAACGCATCTAGGGAGTGCTTGGCGCGAATTGAATGGTAATAGAGTTCATGATGGTGACTGATGAAATGGATAAAACCACTTTTTATAGTGATCTTCACCACAACATCAAACACATCGTAAGACTTGTTTTCAATGATTCTGCATAATTGCACATCAACACGGATGCTTGTGCATCAAAATAACACCACTTTCACTGCACAAAATCCACTCTGAACCAATTTTAGAATTATTAAAAAAAATCTGACTGACACCACGAAACGCACCAAACACTCCACCAAAGAGTATATAATACACTACGTTTACACTCCACTACAACCATAGAGGACAATAACAAAGAGTATATGATACACTACGTTTACAATAATACTAAAACAACAACAAGACTGACCAAAAACTAGTGTGTTTATTTATATTCTTTGCTTTAAACTCTTTGCAAGTGACAATTGACAGATTTATACGGGCACTAGGCTAGACTGTTTTGCGCGATCATAGCTTAAGGATTATAAACTCTTTGGCTTAAGGGCCTGTTTCACAATTGACAAATCAGTTCTAAGTAGCTTACTTTCCAGTTCAATTGACATATATTTCATATTACAACTGTCAAATGATCTGCGAAGTAAGCTACCAGCCTGGCGAAACTCCCATACTGCAGAAAAAATGTATGGAGTTTAGGCAATTTTTAATGGCGACTTGTTTTGTCTCTTACTTCCGATCTAACAGGATCTAACCTACCTTGTCTCGCGCTGCCGGAGTGTGTCACTAATGTCATAAGCATAGAGGACAATAATACTACGGATATAGAGAGCCCGCTCGCCGATTTTTTTTGTTAACCGCTAATGTCAATTCATTTCACACTAGCTCTATCTACAAATTCCATCCGACTTTTGAGTGGGTGTCAATGTGTGCGTGTGCTTATACGTATTTACCCACTCATTAACGTGTTCATTTAATTTAATATTACGTATTAGTTTATTGCAAGATCCTTATAAATCGGTAACTGTTAGAATTTTAAACAGTTACGGACAATAAGGAGTTACATTAAACATCAATACAATATAAACATTGACATTGCTTACAAATACGCAATATTAAACTAAATAAACACATGTACCTAACTATTTATATTCATCCTAAAATAAACGCTTTCCAACATGGGTTCATATCATAAAATAAAAATCAAATGTATTTGTTACATTTTATATTGTAAATGGTAAAATATACATAAATAATAAAAAATATGGACATATGCCATGAAAGTAATTAGGTCAGATAAATGAAAAGTAAAAGATGGAAATAACAAAATTCAATTAAATGAGACAAAGGTTTCTGTAAAAAAAATATAAGAACAATCGAAGGGGTTCAAAAATTATTAAGGACATTAGGTTAGGGATATTACTTTTAAACCCAAACATATGGGTTTGATGCAATGTTCACAAGAAATATAAACAAGGACCCACTAAAAAACTTTTTCATATTTCTCTCGCCATAACACTATAAGAAGTTATGGCGAGAGAAATACGGCACCTAATACAATATCGTTTAAAGGTGTCTATAAGTCTTTACTACTTAATAATTTTAACTCGCCCCATTCCCTTCACGCAAACTACGATATACTTTTTGTATTACCCCGACAAAGAGGTACCTCAAAGTCCTCGTGGTCCAAACACAGAGGAAATTGTGGTGTCTTTCAATCAATTAGATTCTGATGTAGTTAATGCAGGTCAGGGAAATTATGTCAGTTGGTGGGTCCTAGGAAAATATATGAAAAAGAGTAAAGGAAAATATCATGTCTTAAAAATGTGGAAAAATTAAATTAAATTTATTCCTATTTTGATTATAATTTTAGCATTACTAATTTTTTCTAACATTATAAATGTTAGAAAAATTAAGAATTTGTGGTTAGGAAAAGTGCATAAAATTATAGTCTTGATTCGGAGATCGAACCCGCGTACTCTGCGATCCGGGCCGGTGCCGAGTGGTACAGGTATACATATAATTTTTCGAACTTGTAATCACAATATTCTTTATTGTATTAAATTAATTCCCTTTTAATTGTATAAAACACAAAAATGAATTAAAAACCTACTTTGAAAACACAACTATAAACATTTTGATTTACAACTGGTGACAAGCAATTAATTTGTGTTAATTTAATGAACAAAATATTTTAACTCATTTTTGCAGTACAGGACAAGGGTCACAATAGCGTTATAGTAATTTAGTAGTATATCAGTAAATACATAGTTCGGTGATTATCACTTTCATATGCTTAAAATAAGTTAGCGTATAGTCCTACAGATAATCTTGATTCACAAAGCTGTGAGTTTTTTTTGCGCGATCTGGTGATTTCTGCTTGCAAAGTTTTAATCTGTCTTCGGAAAGTATGCAGCAAAAGCGACGACAATTGTTGTTGACGTGTTGTCTCTGCAAAAAAAAAATATTCCTATGAATTTACGCACTTGATGATAAAAAAAACATTGGAGCTATTCTTATTCTTGGACGAGTATGCTTATTAAATGCAGTAATATATCTAATCAAATTTTGATGTGTTGGTGTGAATCATTACCGGCGGGTCCCTATATTCTATCTATAGTTAAAAGTAAGCTTACTAAAGTTTAGCTGCCTGGCATTTTTTTGTTATATTCCAATAAATAACAGAAGTTGCTAAGCAACTAAGCCATAGTACGTCTATTTTCAACTGTAGATAGAATATTGAGACACGCCGTACGTTAGTTAATAATTATTTTACTGTTTATTACACACGAGTAGGAGCATAGCATTATTATTATTAGGAGTAAAGCATTTTACGCGAAAGCCAAGTCGTTCTTAATGTTTAAACAATCAAAAGACACCCCCCATACTAAGTAAAATAACCATATTGATAAACTATATGTTTGATTTCCAGATTAATAATATGTACCTGTTTACATTACCCAGAAGTAAGAGGTTGACTTTGTTAAGGCATAAGCTTAATACTTCTTCTATTGGAACTTTTTCCATAATATCTGAAATAAATGTATTAATGTATAAATCATAAATGGGTGCTTGGCAAATTGAATTGGGTCCGTCATGCAGGTTTTGACAAAACTATTTTAATACAAATCACAGACAGTAACAACAATATTTGTGTGAAGTAGAGGTCACATAGGATAGGACATACAGCGTTTTACTTTACCTATTATGTAATGCAGTGCAGTAGAAGGTTGAACAGATCCAGGTATTTCAGAAATGTCTCTTGATGAAACATTAACCTTAGAATCTGAAATAATTCAATATTATATTATTGTTCTTAGGGCCTGTTTCACAATCGACAAGTTAGTTCGAAGTAGCTTACTTCGCAGATCATTTGATAGTTGTAATATTGAATATATGTCAATTGAACTGGAAAGTAAGCTACTTCGAACTTACTTGTCGATTGTGAAACAGGCCCTTAGTCTTAAAATGAATGAATTTTATTTATTAACAAAAGTTGCTAGAAACTCTTACTTCTATCAAGATGTAGTGAAGTTATTATCACTTAAGAACTTCTTTCTATAAAATTCATAATCAGCATCACTCTCCAATTTCCTCCAACCTCGTGTACCCAAGCCTTGAAACCTTGTGTTGTGGGTACTTCTTTGCATTAGGTAACTGATGGTATGAGGTTCCTAAAAAAAAGTATTTTGAATGTGCTATTTCATAATCAAAAATTTTTTGTGAAAGGTAATGAAGTTTAAGATCAAAATTATATGATGAGTTGGATAAAGGTAGACTGTAATTTGCGATTAAGAATTTTAGATGTCAGGGTCTTGTTTGGACTATCTTAGTGGACTATTGCCTAAACTGTTGTTGGTGTTGGCTCATAATTGACGATTTAATGATAAAGATACTTACTAAAATCCATTGGACATCCCAGTACTCAACGTACGCAATTTTCGAAAAATGTGTTCACTTCACAGGGGAGGAGTAAAACTCAATTCGACGCAATCAGCTCAACACTTTCACGAAACATTAAACTAAAACTGGGAAACGATACGAAAACTCACGAAGTACAATTAATTTTAAAGTTTTGAACTGGATAAACAACTGACAATTTTGGGCTGTCATTCATACACACCACAGACAGAACAATCGAGAAGTTCGAGAACCATGAAGGTTCTGTCTAAAGAGCATAGTATACCCGTAGTCTAGTATCCTCTTTGGACAGGACAGAACACATAATATACCTTCGTGGTTCTCGACCTTCTCGATTCGTGGCGCCATCTAGTTAAAAAAATGTTACTTAATTTGTGATCAAGCTCGGAAATTTTATGTAGATGTCGTATTTTACAAAAAATATCCGTAAAATATTCTTAGTTCTAAGTGTCCACCCCCTGGTCATAAGTCACTGTGCCGTTTTGAAAATATAAATTAAAGCGTTGTTTTAGTTTAGTTTTCCATCTTGTGCTTATTTATTGTCTTCAGTGACTTACCATTAGTGTATATCTAACTAGTTTGTGTCATTTATTTATGTGCATAACAGCGAAATGTTTTACAAAAGGTGTGAAATATGAAATATAATTATAAATATATGAAATATGTTGACTAAAATCTAGTAGGAAATTAAACCAAAAGAGGGTTTTCATGGCCAATTCCCACTAGATGAGAAGCGGTAAGTAGTTTTCCATGTTAATATATAAACGCTAAGTAATTAGAAATAAGTTCTGGTCACTTTAATCAAAAATCATATGCGCCGTAGCGATGTCCTTACTACTTACCAAATTATCGATAAAAAATCTATTTTCGTAAATTTGAGTATCAAATGTACTTGAGATGTTTCATTAGTTTTATACATATAAATATTGTCTATTGCAATATATTATAATATAGTATATCATATATAGGGTTATTTATAAAACAACAAAAACCTCCCATGACTAGATAGCTAACATCATTAACAACAAAGTTTGTTGTATGAGTTTTATTATTCATCTCTCATTATCATCATCAAAAGTTCTTCTGTGTTCAACTCCACTTATTTTTCAGATCACAGCGTGACTTGTTGAAAGGCGATGAGAGTCATGGCTGCAAAGCATATGAGAGTGGATCGGCATTAACCCCGTTGAAAAGCCGTTTCGGTTTGCGACTAACAGAGATGAATATAAAAAGCTGACGGCTTATCTTCCGAATTGAAGAGGCACTAGAAGAAGAAGACAGCGTGACTGCCGCCTTGGTACACGATGCCCGTCGGGTGTGATCGTTGCCTGCAACCGCATAAGCGCCTCTATTGGTAAGTTACATAACTTCGATATGGTTTGATAGCTCAATTCCTGAAGCTAATGAGTGGTTTATTTCAGAACCAGATTTCATTGATTGGGCAGAACCAGACCTTCGGGCGCGTTACACATAGTCCGCTATGGTAAGCGGTGAACAATAAATTGAATTGATGATGACCAGCGTAAACTCAAACGATATATTTACTAATCTCTATTTATTATTTCAGATCTAAATGTCCTGCTTACTTGCTTACACAACATTGCAAAAACGTGTGTTGATCGATCAGCTAACATTTGAAGACTCCGCCTAGAATATGAGATCAGAAAATTACCAACAATTTTAATTTCCACATTGTAAACATAACTTTTATTTTTTGTTGTTAAATAAATTGTATTAAATAATTACACGTAATTAAATAATATTCAATATTTTCAAACGAACAGAGCTTTTTATTTTGCTTTTGTAGGATTAAAAAACCTGTCTGCAAGTTCTGCAAGGCAGGGGGGGGTACCCATTCGTTTTTATCGATATCGACACATTCTGTAGCGTACACCACATCCTTAGTTTGCTTTTGTAGTATGTTGGCATTACTTTTTTATCTGTCTCTGTTGGTTGGTACGAGATCTTAGCCTAAACTGCGAGTCAAAATTGTCAAAAAGCTTGTTTGAAGTCCCGACTCTTAAACGTAAACGAATTTCTTCTTAACAAATTACCTTGCTTTTTATCTTTTATTATAAATGACCTAGGTGATTCATGACAATCCTCAATAATAGCTGGGACCCAAATATCATCTTTTAAATAAACTATAGGATCACCTTTTTGAAATATGTGATTATTCATTTTAGCATTTCTATCATAGTAAAACTTATTACACATAATTCTTTTGTTCTGGTAATTTTCAAAATCTGTTACTATTCTAGGTTTTAACAAATTAAAATGAGCCGGAAATTTAGATCTTGTAGCCCTACTAAACAATAACTGGTTAGGAGAATATGGTGACCCTAAGGTTGGGGTGTTTCTGTATTCTAATAACATTAAATCTAAATCCAAACTTTTTTCATGACACTTTTTTAACATTGTCTTGGCTATTCCAACTAAACGTTCTATAAATTCATTTGATCTTGGGTACAAAGGGCTTGAAGTAATAATCTTAAATTTCCAATTATCAGAAAACTGTCTAAATTCAAAAGAATTAAATGGCATATTATCTGCCCGTAATATTTTTGGAATTCCATGAGTAGCAAACAATCTTTTTAATAATTTGATTACAGTTTGAGTTGATAATGAGTTGACTTTAAACAATTGAAACCATTTAGAATAGTAATCAGCTACTATTAAATACTGGTCATTAGCAAATTTAAGAAAATCACAACCGATTTTTTCAAATGGTAATTTAGGTTGTAATTTGTCTATAATCATTGGCTCCTTAGCTTTTTGAGCACTAAATTTTTCACATAAGCTGCACTTAGAAACAATTGATGATACCCTATCAAACATGGATGGCCAATAAAATAAAGATTTTAGTCTTGCTAATGTTTTGTTAATTCCAAAATGAGATTTATGAACTTTATTTACAATAAGATCCCTTAAAGAAAAAGGAATAACAATTTTACTATCTAAAAATACTAAGCCATCTTCAAAAAATATTTTATGCCTATCTTTCCAGTATGGTTTCACTACATCAGGTAATGCTTTGGCATCCCGAGGCCATCCATTTTTGTAATATGTACACAAATGTTGTAAAGTAATATCATTTTGTGTTTCTAATTGCATTTTTTTAACTAAATTATGACATACATTTACAGTGTGAACTACCTTGTCTAAATTAAATTCATTTGTACCAGCTTTGGCAGTAGATGATGCTCTACTTATTGCATCTGCAACTAACATTTTTGAACCCTTCAAATATTGAACATCTATATCATAAATAGTTAGTTTAATTCTAATTTTTTTTAAGCGCTGAGCACTGATACTGTAAATTTCTTTTTTCATTAATGCAACTAATGGTTGATGGTCTGTATAAACAATAGTATGTCTGCCATAAATGTAATAGTGAAATTTTTTACAGGCAAATAGTATTGCTAAAAATTCTTTGTCAATTTGACCATATTCACATTCTGTTTTATTAAGACTTTTTGATGCATATGCAACAGGATGGTTATTTTGTAATAGCACACACCCAATAGCACTCTTTGAACTGTCTGTTTGAATGTACACAGGCAATGAATTATCAAACTTTTGAAGTACTGGTGGAGAAGTTAATATGTCTTTGATTTTTTCAACACAATTATCATGTACTAAGTTCCAAGTAAAACAGACATCCTTTTTTAACAATTCTCTTAATGGACTTGTAATTTCAGACAGGTTAGGAATGAATTCACGCATATAATTTACCATTCCTAGAAACCTTTGTAAACTCTTTTTATCATTTGGTACATCATATTGCTTAATGGCCTTTATCTTTTCAATGTCTGGCATCAGACAACCATTTATGATCTCGTAACCAAAATATTTAACAACATTAGGTAAGTATTGAAATTTCTTTAAATTAAATTTAATGTTAAGTTTACTTGCTCTATCTAAAACTTGAGTCAATATTTTATCATGCTCTTCCTTAGTGTTGCCAAATATCAAAAAGTCATCGATATAAATAAATAAATTATTAATGCCCTTGAAGCAATTCTCACAATTTTCTTGGAAAATTTCTGCAGCAATATCAAGACCAAAGGGAAGTACATTAAATTTATAAGTACCAAAGACAGTCGAGAATGTACACAGGTTTTTGCTTCCATTCGTTAATTTTATCTGATAAAATGATTCTTTCAGATCTAATACTGAGAAATATTTAGCCTTACCAATCTTACTTTTCAAATCATTTAAGGTAGGGATTTCATGATATTTTTTTAGGATACATTTATTGAGATCACGAGGATCCAAACATAAACAAATAGCATGCTCATCTTTTTCTACTATTACAACTCTGTTAACCCATTCTGTTGCTGTATTAACTTTTGATATGACACCTCTTTCTCTCAGACGTTGAAGTTCTTTTTTCAATTTTTCTTTTAACTTCATTGGTACCCTGTGTGGAGGCTTTGAGACTGGCTCAGATCCACTTTTTAATAGAATGTTACATGGTTTTGGAAAACTTCCTAAGCCTGTAAAAACATTGCTATAGTCAGATATTATTTTTTGTTTCTCCGCATTGATCTGGTCTGATGTCAAATTTGAACTAACAGTGTTTATAGATTTTCTTTCTATTAGTCCTAATATAATGCAACTATCCCTTCCTAAAGTTGGTTGAAAACCTGATGTTGTGACTAGGAACTCTATGAAAATAGATTTATTTTTAAGTTTGACATCTAATATTACAGAACCATATGTTCCGATGTGTGTTTTATTATGCCATTAATGTGTATTTATGTTTATTTAATGAGATTTTCTTATTTATACATAATTTTTTATATATGTTGAAAGGAATCAAATTAACATCAGCACCAGTATCCAATTTAAAATTACATACTAATGAATTTTCCAGTAATAAATTTTGAGACCAATCAACTTTGTTTACATTACTCACTGAATTAATCACAAATTCTTCATCATCATCTTCTTCAACAGCATCTATCTCGGTAATATTTTTGACAATCTTGGTACGGCACACTGGAGCAAAATGATTCAGTTTTTTGCACTTCGTGCATGTTTTACCTCTGGCAGGGCACTTGTCCATCTTTCGTTCATGTGTCTGGCCACACCATTTACACTTAACAGTTTTAATTCTCGTCTCTACTTTATCTACTGTAATTATATTATTATTACCATTATGTTCAAGTACTGATATCTGCTTTCTGCATAATTCAGCAATCCTTAATTTTTGTATGGCCTCTTCTAATTTGAGCTCATCTCCACTCTCCATCATTAATCTCTTTTGTGTCTCGTGGTCGTTACTGCCAAAAATTAACCTGTCTCGAATTGCTTCATCTTCAAACAACCCAAAGTTACAACACTTGGCCAACTTTTTGACGTCATTCAAGAAATTATCGAATGGTTCATTTAATTCTACTTTGAAATATGTAACGAGAATGTAAAATGTTACGTTTTGGTTCACAGTATTTTTGAAATTCGTCTAACACTGTTTCGAAGGTTGCTTTTACGGACTTGAAATTGTTATAAATTTTTAAGCCTTCTTCTCCAATCACGTTGAGAAGTATTGCGAGCTTTCTTTCACTTGTGGCTTCTGATAATCCAGATGCTAATAAAAATATTTCCAGAGCTTGTCGGAATTGCCTCCAATTTTCGGCAAGGTCCCCCGTGACTAACAGTTTTTCTGGTAGGTTAAATCCGGCAAATGCCATGACTGCGCCATGTAATAAGTAACGATAACAATAAATAAAACAATAATGTTACTTTGTTGTACTCGATATATAACAATTCACATTTTAGTTACATCACAATACGATCACTGATTCGACCTTCCGTCAATGCCTAATGGCGGGGTTTCTTCTTCTTAATTTTCTTTACAAAGGAATCCTGCTCATACAGCCATTTATAAAATCAACTATACTACAATTGTTGTCCAAGTGGCGTTTCCGTAGGCCGCAATGTATTAGTAAATAGTTCGGTGATAATCACTTTCAACTGTCAAAAAAAGTTAGGGAATAGGCCTACAGAATTAACGTAAACAGAGATCAATTAATTGATACTTAAATATTGTTCTCTAATAAAGGATCCATGTTAATCTTAGTTTAAAACGTGATTCACGTTCAAGTGTCGTTTTATATTCCTAGGTGGTGGTGGTGGCCCTTGTAGAGTGCGTTTTATCTATTGTTCCTATGCCGTTCCTATGCAGTTCCTATGCCGTCATGGTGGTAGTAATGCAAGAAAATGATACCATCTCAACTTTATTGTCTTACCAGGGAAATTTTTTTTCAATTAACTATATAATTAATTATGCATCTATCTTATTAAAATACTTATAACTGCTCGCGGTACTAACTAGTAGTGACATATTAGTTTTTTTATGAAAATTATAAGCCAAAGCTCGTTAAAATTTGCGAGAACAGTTAGTTAATGGCATTATTAGTATGAAAGAAATTACATAGATAAATATAAATTGTACTGACGTAAGAAGGATAGACTCTTTAAGTAAAAAAAGGTTAAATTATAATAAAATATTATATTTATTATCATCAACAATAATTGTGTTCATCTAACATGTTTACATCACTCTTGTCAGTCGTTAAATCGTCGTTAGTACTATTTATTAACAGTTATGAAACTGAAATAAATATATTTTATTTATTAATCAAACACTTAATAAAACTGATACTGGTAACCCAATTTAATGGCGGCAATCCGAACTTGTACACACTAATATGGATTATGCGGCACCACCTTACGTTTTTCACGTTCACAAAACACCTTAGCTTTTAACACAATTAATCTTTCATCACTTTTCTATGTATTTGGACTTCATTTTCTCAAAGATTGTCTATAAAACATAAAAAAAACTGCAACTATGACTTACGGGTTGATGTTGTTGACAGACAGGGCAGCCATCATCACGGCATAGGAACTATAAAATGAAACGCACTATACGACACCCGTATTGTTATCACGTGGCATATTTATACATTTGTTTCGATTTTAATAAATATGCTTAATCTTACTAAAAGAATCGCTCCAAGCTCTTTGCTTCGTAGCCACAAAAAAAATGTAATTTGCCTTTGTCTTCCGTCAGTGTCATTGTCAGATGAACGTCACATCACAGTTCACACCCATAGTGTATTATATACTCTTTGTTCACACCTGTCTGTCACATACTTTTTGTGAATTTGTTTTGTGATTGAATTTGATACCGATTTGGCGATTTGATTTTCATTAGGTATGTATTAGTTTGTGGAGCTCACACTGTCTTTTGCATTTGTTAGAATTTTAAAACCTGTTTTGGTGAATTTATCCTACAAATATGGATATCACACCGTTATTCAAAGCCTGCATTAAAACTGTAAAAACACGTAATAAAGCACTTGGTATTCAAAGCCCTAAAAGTGATGATAAACAACGTTTATTGAGACCTAAGCCGAAGAGTGGTTTTATGAGTTCGGCTAGAGATTTATCTTCTCAAATAACAAGACTTAGAGATTTTCTTTTAGAGCACAGAGAGAGATATTTGAGTTTCTTTAACAATGTTACTGGGGATTCGATGTCGGAGGCCGAAAGAGATCAAATTGATACTGGAGCCCAGAGAATCATTAACACATGCTCTCACCTGTTAAAAGAGTTCAGGAACGATAATCGGAAACTTTCCGTTACACTTCAAATGCGAGAATACATGGATGCAGTTATAGATCTTATTGATATGTACTTAAAAGCTGTTTGTAAAATACATAGTGAGTTGAAGGCTTTGCGTGTTAAACATGCTTTAGACATAAAAAAGTTGGCACGCCTAGAGCAACCTCAAGTGAAATCGAGCATTCCTAATCCATTTACGGCAGACAAGGAAAATATGAATGAAAAAGATGAAGTAGCTGCAGATGCAGAAGAAACTGATAATGCTAAAACAAAATTGGACCTGTCTGAAAATGAGACAGCAGTAATGACTGATGAGGGACAACTGAGTGCCGAGGAAATGCTCATGTTTGAGTCGGAGAATGTGCAGCTACTTAACGAGCTTAACAACATGACTGAGGAAGTACGACAGATAGAGAGTAAAGTACTACACATAGCTGAACTACAAGAAATCTTCACAGAAAAGGTAGATGATTCACCTATTTACTGCAAGCTCTGTATAGTGTCGCATCACACATCACCAGCCCTTTATTATCCTCACTGTTAGGGCACAGGCCTTCGCTAAGGATAGAAAACTATCACGAGAATGGATCCACCTCTGGCCTAGTGGGAAATGGTGGGTTGGTTAGTCTTGCTGGGTTTTTAGCTTAGCAGCTGGAACCAACGGCTGAACATGCCTTCCAACCAAAAGATCCAACTCCAGATAATATAAATTTTTTGTCACCAATAACCACCTTAGCAAACAATAGATTGCTTAATCAACCTCAGGCCATTCGCTGTTTCCACATTAATTAAGGTCATCAGTATAGAACATTTTCTCAAAACTTTAAACTGTTAATATTTCAGATCTTACAACAAGAGCAAGATATTGACCGTATCTCCACAATGGTTGTTGGGGCCACAGAGAATGTCAAAGATGCAAATGAGCAAATCAAACAAGCAATACAAAGGAATGCAGGACTCCGAGTTTATATCCTCTTCTTCTTACTTGTTATGACATTCACTCTTTTGTTTTTGGACTGGTACAATGATTAAAAATAAATATTTAATGTTAAGAATGATTTAATTTAGATAATTCAGCCCCAATCCAATTGTTTGATTGGGTGATTTTTACAAAATCAGATTGGTTTAAGGCCATGGTAAACATGCAGTTATTTAATATAAAAAATAAAAGGCAATTACTCCCAAGAGCCCTGTATATTATTTTTACTCAATTTGTGTAAAAAATTGTATAGCTCTTTAAGGGCCACCTGACGATGATAAATGGTCTACACCAGCCAATCTCCATAAGTCGTTCAGACTGACAAAATTCTACGTTATTTTTTCCCTCCCAAGTCAGCATAAAAGGAGCAAATCAGTGACTTCGACCATGAAGTTTCATGAATATTGTGTGACAGGTGTGAATTTATGTCGAGTATTTTCTTGTTGACCATTCCACAATGCAAACAGAATCGAAAAGTCTGAAGACTGTCGTGAATTGTTACCAAACCATTTTTCATCAAGTCGCTAAAAAAGATTTCGCAATGTTATAATATTATCATTTGAATGTTATTAAAGAGAAACTAAATACTGGAGACATGGCTGTATGGGTTGAAATTCGGTGCCTTTCATAATAGAAGACTCTAAAAAAATTATTACAAAATTCATAAAAATTACTTGTTGTTTTCGTTCTAACTTGTTTTGTTGCTAATAGATATTGTTGCGGCCCGTTTGTGTTAATTTATTTTAAGAATTCCATCAAACGATAAATTAATCCTTTTTTTTGTAACGATATGTATGAACGTTAATAATTGGAATATTTTATCGGCAGCTCCTAGTTTTTGCTCTATAGCACGAATGATAATTATTATTTTTGTAGATAATAACATTTCTACATTCCTAGAGGTATATAATAGTTTATTCTACTACTTTATAAATAATGGAACCGCTAAAAACTATCAAAGACTTGGGGTACGTGTTTAATAAAGGTAAGGGGATTTAGGAAATTATTTCCAATGCAATTTATCAAGCCTAAAAGCTTACAATATTTTAATTATTTGTACAAATTTAAATTGAAGAAATTATCTGATTCACATTTTTCTAAACAAGCTTAACATATTTTTCATATAAGCCTTAATATGTTATGTGTTCTCCCTATATTCTTCCATCCATAGGGAAGGCCCGTGCCCCAGCAGTGGGGACATTAAAGGGCTGGTGATGATGATGTTATGTGTAATGTGTCCTCATTATATTTAACATTTTTAGAGGGTCAACTGAGAAAAATTAATGCAAATGGAGAACCTACTGACGAACCTTTTCAATTCAACGTCAGTGATCAACATCAAGAATGCCAAGCTCACTATGAAGAATTGGGCAATAGTGTCACTCACTACGTTTACCATTTGCTGGAAACTGAAATCAACCTGAAAAGGCTGCCAGTGCCAATTAGTGCAAAACCGGAGACAGGAACTTTTATTTTTGTGTCTAAGAATTATGATGACAAGGATGTGTTAATGATATTAATTAATGGCTCCGGAGTTGTTCGTGCTGGACAATGGGCTAGATCGTATGCTACTCTGTTCCAATATTTATTTACGAATTGCTTAATTTGCACATCTCAATTGCTTTGTCTACCTATATGAGAGGTACAGTCATTATTTTGCTACAATTCTTAATAACTAATTAATCACTAATTTATAACCATACATGATTACAATTTCAGTTTAATAATCAATGAAGATTTGGATAAAGGCACTCAAATACCATATATTCGTAAAGCTATTGATAACGACTATGGTGTTATGATTTTGAATACAAATGATAATTACGAAGTAAATGGCAAAAAGATACTTCACAGTGGGGATGCAGAAGATCATGCTCAATATGTTTGGAATACATATGTGTCAAAATCAAAAGCCTCATCAATTGTTATAGTGGCCCACAGTTATGGTGGAGTAGTAACAGTTACACTGGCTGATCGACTTAAAAATAGTTTTCAGGACAGAGTTAAGGCAATTGTTTTTACAGACTCTGTTCATGCATTTTCTCCTATAAAGATGCCCAAATTTATGAAAAATGTAAGTTATTATTCAAATATTTTAATTTGGATTACCTTGTAAAAAATTTGTGAGGTCTTCCTTCAATTATTTTATTTTTGTTGACAATTTTTAGATAACTAGGAATTGGATTTCCTCTTCAGCTTCCTTGGATACTCCAATGAAAACACCAGAGTTTGATTGTCCTAGGGTTTCAGCAGGTACAAACATACATATTTAAGTTTATGGTATAAATATAACTAGTGTGATATTGAAAGGTTTTTTCAGGTCATCCAAAACATGAAATGTCATCATATGCATGTATAAAGTCTGCTTTCAAATTCATTGAAGAGAGCCTTAATAAAAAGGGTTACATAAACTAATGAACAAGAATGAATGAAACAAGTAATTATAGAATGGTTATTCTAATTTTAAGATAAATATATTTTATTTTGAATATATTGTTTCACTTCTTTCCTTTAGAGTAGTGCTTCATCCAGTACTTTATGTCTTGTTTGTCAGCTCTAACTCCAAGAACTGCAGATTTGGAATTTACATCTTTCATGGCAAATGGAGAAAATCCAGCAGTGTAATCAGGATCCAGGGCATTTGTCTTACCTCTAGCCAGTTTAGTGGCAAATCTTTTGTGTATATGCTGGTCTTCACTTAAGATTGGGTATTGAAAATGCTGGCCACCCCTCGGTGTGGGCAAACTGAATTTTTTCCCTCTAGCTGTCAAAGGTTTGCGACCATTAATATGAATATGCTGATTACCTTCTTCATCTATACTGACACCTACTTTTTTGAGAGTGGAGTGGCCACATTTAGGGCAAAATAGTTTTGTCATTACACTGGTTGTTTTAAAACATGTTGTGCATCTAAAAATGAATGTCCTTAGCTGCCTTATTATCCTCCCATCAACTGCAGTCACATTAAGTCCAATCTGCTTCAAAACATTTTGCATAGCAAAGTCTGATGTTATGCAGGCAACTTCTACATCTTTCTCTTCAAATTCACCCAATTCTTCTTCTTTCTTTTTTTGTGCTATATTTACTGGGGTGATCCACTCTCCTCCATCACTGTCAGATTCTTCTTCACTAGTTTCCTCCTCAGAGGACTCTAATTTAGTTATAACATTACCAATATCTTCATCTTTTAGGTCTAAATTTTGTATTTGTTTCACAATATCATCTGCAAGTGTAACATCTTCCTTAGGACATGTTGTATCCTCGCTATTTGTCTTAAGACTATTTTCATTACTTTGAGATAAAACTTTTTCAGTATTAGTTGTTATATTGTTACATTCATTATGAGAATTTGAAATGGAGGTTACATCTGGCTTATTTCCATCAAGAGAAGAATTATATCCCGATAACCCCGTAACTTTAATTGTTTTTTGCATTGTGGGTTCTGACTTCAAATGAGATGTGCCACTTTTTTCTTTTTCTAGTTGGTAAGCAAGAGCCATAACCTTTATATCAGTAGCAGAGAGACTTGTGTAATCGCCGGTCTTTTTAGAAAAATCTGTAATGAATTTGATATTCTCAGAAAAAACATCTTTTACTTTCAGGTCGTAGGGTAACACAACTAGTTTTCTTCTTTGCCTGTCGTTTGTGATTTCATCCACAACCTCTTGTACTGTATACACTTCTTCTGCTAGATCTTGTAAATTTGCAGCTTTTATGAATGCTGTCGTGTCCACAACTAAATGTTTGATCTTTTTTGACATTTCGCTTAATTTTCACTTTGCCAAAGTAATGTGAAAACTCTGAATAGGTAGGTAAATGTTTCATTAATCGCACGTGGAGAGAAATCAGCCAGACGTGATGTTTTCCCTATAAAAACTGACAGACAACAGACTGACACTGACAAATACTGTCAAATAAAGACATTGAAATGACACGTTCTTCTGTCAGATTGTTGTCGTTTTAATTCTTCCCTTTTTTTTTAGGTAAGGCAAAGAAATCAACCAACACAGCCACATCTTTAGTTTTACTTTTTTTGAATTTTACGTTAAAATATGACTGTCAAACATTTAAAAGCATTAGGAAGTGTGTGATATTTCAATATCACACACCTTTGAATGGTAACAGGTTCACAATGGCGACTGATGAGGTGGTGACAAAATTATCAAATTCAAACAAATGACAACAATTATTTTCAACACAAATTCATTTCATTTATTCTTTATAACGTGTAATAAAAACTAAAGATGAGGCTGTATGAGCCAGATTCATTTTGCTTTCCCTGAGAATTGCGCAGTCGGGCCAATTCTGGCAAATTAATCTTAGGTTTAGTGAACCATTAGGGTCCATTCTGACAATGGTTCTCTAAACCTTCTCAATACAGAAAGTAGAGGAGAGACTGATATTAAATTTAGTTATAAGCTTAGAGAATCATTTCAGAATTGACCCTATTGTCAGAATCAACAGGAATCAACCCTAGTGTTTAGCGCGTTTCAAAGGTGTCAGTCAGGAGACTTACTACGAGCTATTATAGGAGGCCTTAAACAGGATTGCTATAAATTCTCATACTATGACCATCTTAAAGCAGGCCTTTCGCAAGCCTGCTTAGCTTGACGTCTTTAAACTGTTCACCTCTTTATGTATGGACTATTCGTAATTTTTTATTATTTTATTTTATTTTCGATAATTCAAAAATTGTGATAGAGTGGCTTTTGTGCAGTGAAAGTGGTGTTATTTTAATGCAGAAACATCCGTGTTTATGGGCAATTATGCAGAATCATTGAAATGTGTTTGATGAAAACCACTTAAAAAGTGGTCTTGCCCACTTCATCAGCAGTCTCCATCAGTCTCCATCATGAACTCTGTTACCATTCAATTCGCGCCAAGAACTTCCTAGATGCGTTAAAAATGTAACACCTATATTTTAACGTAAAATTAATTTCATTCATACATTTCATCCACTCACTATTTCATATGAATACCGATAAAATATTATACTAAAGACATGGCTGTATGGGCTAGACCCTTTGTCTTCCCTAAATTATAGGAAGAATTAAAAATCAATAGAGAAATGTCAATGTCATTTTCAACTGTCAAACACTGTCGTCAAATCTCTCCTTTTGTTTTTTTTTACTGTAAGTCTGTAACCTCTAACAAAAAACCTCAAAGCTCGTAAAGAATTTAGCGTTTTTGGTAAAAACAATATAGTTTCAGCAACAAGATATTTGGCGAGACCCAAATGCAAACTTTTAGTTCTTACTTAAAGGTTATATCTACAATATGAATTCTAAAAAAGGGAAACGTAACAAGCATTTTCCGATAGCGGAGTCTGTTAGTATAGCGCTAAAAATCCAATTGGATAAGTTTTTGAGTGATGAAAATGAGACTGAGCTGAAATTTCCAACGTTCCTGTCAGCGCAGGAACGCGGTTTCATTCATGAAACTGTGGCCAAGTTGGGCTTGAAATCTAAATCTCGTGGAAAAGGTAATTATTGTTTGATTGTTATCATGTGATTTCACATTACTTATCCTAGAAATTTTGATCTAATTCGTGTTTCATAATTTTTTGCAATTTTGTGTCACAAAATCAATATCACTCTCAAGAAGTCCTACCGGGATAAACACAATTGCAAGTCTTAATTTAGGAAGTGCTATGTTAAAATAATATTTTAATTGTTTAGGGCAATTGAGCAACAAAGTAATAACAATTCATTGAAAAATCCTTATTTAAAAAATTAAATTACATTTAATTGCATTGCTGTCGTCACTATAGCGTCAAACATGTCAGTTTTTTTAATAGAGTGATTTTAATTGGCGAATAAAATGTCAAACTATATGGCGTTTGACCAAATATGGCGGACTGCTAAATTTTGTATTTTTATAAAATATAGCAGCCGCGTGGTAACGGCAGAGTAGAATACAATTGTCACCACCCCAAACCTCTCCAATGGGTGTCGTACAAGGCAACTAAGTATAAATCAATTATGAGGAATGGGCAGCAGCGTTCCTCTTATGTGGTATAAGAGGAATGCTGCTACATTGCAATAGCAATGTACCTAACATAGTTGACGAAACATGGGTTCTAGTTCACCTCTGCCTTTTGGGGATATAGGCGTGATTTAGTATTTAATTGCATCACAATATTACATCACAATACAAATTTAACTGTTTCACAATACAATCTGCGGCTGGTGCAATATAGCTTTTTGACCTCTCTTCTTCTATGTAATTGTTGTATGTTTTCAAGCATATGTTACTGTTCCTATGATCTATTCTGAATTCTCGTGTGTTTTCCATTCAACTTCTTCATCTTTGAAAACTAGTAAAAAAAAGACACAAATAACTTAATAAATTAACAGCTATATTTGAAGATAGTAATAAAAATCATCATAATCTTATTGAAGGCATAAAATTTATTATACCCTTGTTAATATATAATCTTCGTCTATGTAAACGTTCATTATTAATAAATAAATATAAGTAATTATTTTTATTTAAAGTTTAAATAAAGGAATTCGGCAAATATATATATTCACTTGTTTATCAAAAACATGTCTTTTTGTAAGATAATTTAAAGTCTAATCTGCTATAAGGGTTGCATTGGTCACCAGAGCTGACTTCTTTGTCACAGATTTATCATACCTTCAGATCTCCCGTAATATGATTTTCATATATACTTTAATATTCAACTACTCTCAACTATTAAAACTCAACTCCTTAATCCTCCTAATATTTATTGCAGGTGTCAACCGGTACATCACAATTTACAAACGCTCAGGCTCAACTATAATTCAAAATGACGCAAAACTAGTTTTAGACTCCAACATGAGATGCATTATTGCTGAATTGTTCAATGCCTTTCCAATTACTAGCAAAGAAAAAGATGATTTGAGTTGTTGCCCTGAAAAGGAAAGAAGCCCTCAGTTGGCTCATAAAACTCTTGGACAGCTAAACAATGGAGTTGCTCAGGTAACACTAAATTTTTGAATTTTATATGAATTTCAGATGAGCAGAAGCTATATTTGTTTATAATTTATTAATTCCTTTTAATAATAATATCATTATGTAGTGCCAGATATATTGGTGCATTTCAACCTGTTTTACCGTAAGGTGTCTCATTTTTATTGTCTTCTATAATACAATTAATTTTTATTGGATAGTTTAATTAAAAAATAAAATTTTATTGATTTATTTTCTGATTGAAGCCAGAGAAATAATAAAAATGAATTTTAAATTAAGTGTAGTTTTAATCACATTGCATTGTTTTGTTGCATGCTAAATATTAT